>JANVCF010186834.1:0-20645 GCA_025388745.1 Hydrozoanthus gracilis
ACTTTCTGAAAAAATATTTGAGTTTAAAACAAATTACTTGCTGCATTGTACCAGCAGCTCAGAACTAGGGGATAAGCAGAGAGAGAGAGTGAGTCTATGATGTCAGATAATACTATGGGTAAGGATTGGCTCAGACTGAAAAAAATCATCATTGGAGTGAGATATCAAACACAACGGAAGTTGTAACTTTCACTCTTGACTGTGTTAAGGGAGCTTATGACAACAAAAGCAGTTCAAATGCTCGCTCACTCCCCATAACCTGTGTCACCCGTTATCTTAGTTTGTTTACCACTGACAAGTCGACAAGCACCCACACTCCATAACCCCAAACAACCCGAAACATGCAAGTACAAACTAGAATTTCGCAGAGAATCAGTGGGACACAAGAAAAAAAATTTAGATATCTTCTCAAGATCTTGAACAGTTTCATTTTAAAAATGTTGATTTTAGAGTTCAGTTCCCCTTTAAGGTCTGCATGTGCATGAGTCTGATCCTAGGGCCATCTCACATGCCAACCATATTCAGAAATGCTTGGCAACTACAAGTTTACTATGACAATTTTAGCCCTTTATTAATTATAGCTTTTGAGATATAAATATAAAATAAACAATAGCAAAACAGGGATTATGGTGGTTTCTTCCTTTTACCCCAACCCTCCCCCTCCCCCCTCCACCTCTTGTCAACACACTCTTGGGCATGCCAGAATGCTCTGTCACCACTTTTCTTCCCCAGTTTAAGGACCTTTCTAGAAAGTGCGATTTAGATTGATTGTGCTCTTATTACTTGCATACTTTGAAAATATTAGTACTTGGAGCTAACAATCTCTGTGATTGTTTAATTTTGTGTAGTTGCAAACAAAACCAAGTGACAAGAAATTTGAGAATCACTGCCAAATCTTTTGCATCAGCTCAGTGGACTGGTATAGAAAATGATCAAAATCAGCCTCAGACTCAATTTGCTCACCAACAAACTGGGTTAGCACATGTTTGTTTTGAGAACACTGCTTTCATTACCTATGAAAAGCGAAAAGAGAAAACTCCTTTATTGGTTAAAGCTTGGGTAAGTAGGAAAACAGTTGTTACTAACAACAGACTTAGGAGATCCCAACACTTTGCACCACACAATAAATTATTCAGTATCATCATCTATTTCCTTTATCATAACAAAAACCATCATTGTTTTGATTAATATTAATGTTAATTATCATCGCAACGCCGCCTGGTTAGCCTAGTTGGTAAGGCGCCAGTCTTTCGTGTGGGAGGCCCGGGTTCGATTCCTGGTGCCAGACCTTCACTCAGGGTCTTAAAAAAACTGAGGAGAAGGTGCTGCTTTTGCAATAACATCTGCAAATGATTAGACCTTTGCGTTTTCTTGAATAAGGACGTTAAACCGTAGGCCCAGTCTCTCTGTCTCCTATTGAGGGACTTAAAAGAACCCGCATCACTCATCAAAAAAGAGTAGGGTGATCCGGGTGTTGTGGTCTGTCTCTTCTACTAACTGAGGGCAACTCTTACTGAATATTACTGTGAGCCGTATATAGCGGACTATCAAAGACCCTCAACACCAGTGTCATCTGTAAATCATCGTAAAGCGCTTTGAGCGTGTACCTATGGAAAGGCGCTATATAAATGCTAATTATTATTATTATTATCAAATTATCATTGTTAATACTATTTACTGCATTTGAATATCTCATGATCATACAATCATTCATGATTATAAGTTGTACAAGATCAATATGTACTTTAAAATCATTAAGTTTGCTTTTATTTGATAGGAAAAAGTTATGAAATAATGATTAAACAAATAAAGAGTTGATAAAGTGTGTTGTAAGTACTTTCATCATTCAGTTTGTTCCTAAATTCAGTTGACAACTGGTGTCATGAGTTGATCTTGCTACTTTTAACGTTGAATGTGTTGATATTTTCACCCCTGAAGAACCCATATTAGGTCCTTGGTGTACGTACTGTTTTTTTGTAAAGTAACTAAGAATGACACAATTTCAGTGAATTAGCTTGCATGCATGTGTACAATGGTGCTTAAAAAGCAAAGTAAAACTGGTGGTTTGTGGTTTTTGTTTTTCAATATTGTACTGTATGCATTTTATAAATCCAAATTCAGCCTGGTCTAATTTGGCAACAACAGTGCTGAATTTGGAAAAAGGTTGAAATAAAAATGATTGTGTGTTTTTGTCATCAGCTTTAAAGCCCAACACTAATGGCTTTTTTTGTCAGCAGAGAATCAAAATGGAAAAAAACGAATGTCAAGTCAAAGGGCAAGAAAAAAACATTGCAAGATATGTAAAAGAAGAGAAAAGCTTTGTTACAAACCTGCCAAACAGTGTTGAAGCTGGTAACAATAGTGCTGAATCTGTATTAGACAATGTTGCAACTGGAGCAAGCTCAGTTGAGTTTCTTAGTAGTGGATATCAATTTTTTGATTTCGACTCAGATGATGAGCTGTTGACATGTCAAACCTCATTATCTTGTGATCCAGATAAGAGCAGTGAAGATGCTAAGACTAGTTGTAGTGCAATTGCTAGTGCTAAAAGTGGCAAAGAGCTTTTTGAGGAAGGTTTGTGTGATAGCCAGTCCTTGAAAGAAGTATCATGTGAAGAATGCCATGATGATAAAGTTGAAGAAAAAGAAAAAAGAAAGCATAAGAAAAAGAAATCTAAGAAACCTACACCCAATTACTTTGTTGCTGTGCGAATATCAAGTCCAGAAGTCCATGCATCCCTTAAGAATGTTCAGGAATTGGTGTTACAACACGACTCAAAATTCAAACCAGCACTGGTCCCACTTGAAACCTTACACTTAACTTTAATGGTGATGTATTTGGAAAGCAATGATGACGTCTCAAAAGCAAAGTGTTTATTGGTTGAATGCGAGAATGAAATAAGACAATTGCTTTGTGGAAAAGAGCTGATAATGAATTTCAGTGGTCTTGATAACTTTAGAAATGAAGTTCTTTATTCAAAAGTTGCTTGTGAAGAGCAAATTATTGAGTTAAAGTCTGTTGCTGCAGTTGTTAGGGAAAGGTTTGCTGCAGCAGGAATTTTCTCTACAGATGACCGAGGGTTTCAGCCCCATCTAACAATTATGAAGCTATCAAGAAACAAAAAGCTTAGAAAAAAAGGCATCAAAAAGATTCCAAAAGAAGCCTATTTACAATTCATTGATGAGCCTTTTGGTATTGAAAATGCTACTTGCCTTCACTTGTGCTCAATGCTTCACAAAAAGACAGAAGATGGCTTTTATCTCTGTGTTGAGACTATCAATTTTTTGAATAATATGGCAGCTAGTACATAGTAAGGTGATGGCTCTGATGCATTGTATTAAAGAAAGGGTAAAGTTTCTCAAGAAGGAAAAGAACTTTTCAAAAGATATTTTAAACAAGATCTATTTTTAAAAAGTTTAAATGCATTACTCATATCAGAAAGGTAACAGCCAATTTTTGTCACTTTAAAGTACGTAGGCAAAGCATAACAAAATAAAAAAAATTGTAATATTTAATTACCTCAGTGGTGTGAAATGTAAAAATCATTAGGTCCTTTTCATTTTCGATATGTTCATGCAAATAAAGTTGCTAGTCGTTGAAAATCGTGAAAAGTTAATTAGTGTCCACCTCTAATAATCACCCACCAAAAATGACAAAAAATAATTATGCGCTCATTCTAATAAATACGATATTACGGGCCATAGCTATATGGTTCATTCAGCAACATGTAGTAGGTGCGGGTTCACGTATCAAGACGGGAAGGAGAAACAGTCAACGCAACTGCCAAGTCAGGACCACTCTATACATATACATAAAAGAAAATGTTACTTAAGCCAAACTACTTTTACATAATAAAAATTTATGTTTAGCTGAAAAAACTGTATATATAATTTACATATAGTGTCTTGTTCTCATGAAGCGTGGGACAACTTCTAACGCTTAAGGCGAGAGCAATTATTTCATGATACACAGCTCAGAGGCAGGCTCAAAAACAGACAATTATGGTAGATTTTAGGGGACAATACGTTATGTTGCTGAAAGTAATGGCGCATAGAGACATATGGCCAAAGTGGAAGCTGTACCACAGTTGGCCGGATTTCGGTCAGCTTCGAAAAGTAAATTATACGTTTTTCATTTCAGTAACAAATCAAGTTTTATTTAGAGAATCAAGTTTTTGTTTCAAGGAATCGAGTTTTTCTTTCGCCGGATGAAGTTTATTTTAGGTTTCATTCGGGAGGATGGGGGGAGGGGGGGGATTCGCGGTCAAAAAGGGTAGGGATGACCGTCGGAAAAATCCCAAAGTACCCAAAAATTACCAAGGGATAAAAAATTCCCCCCCCCCTCCCCTTAAAAGCACCTCGGTTTTAAAATTGCCCTAAGAAACACCAATTTTCCCTTGATAGCTAGCGCCGTCGACGAAAAAGTTCCTCACGAAACTTTGGTCAAAGGACTTTTTCTAACTTCTCAGTCAGTATGCACGTTTGCTAAAACACGGGACTACAAACAGAGTAATAGCTTGGGGTTTTTCAACCCTAAAAAATACCCGACTCTTGGTTTACCACAGGATTTCTTTTAACAACCCCTAAAAAAAACCCGGACTGACAATTTTAACCCCTAAAAATACGACGGTCATACCTACCACCCCAATATAGGGAGTACTACCCCCGGGGTTTCATTTCACACAATCAAGATTTTTTTGTAAGAGATTTTAATATATATTTTAAAAATTTCGGTCACTTTTGCAACGATTTAACCCAAATGTGATTCAATGGAGATTTTCGGTGGTTTTGAAGGTTAGGAAAGCTTGAAAACATGCATAGATAGCAAAACAGTTCCTTCTTTCGATGGAAGTTCGAAAGTTCAAGCGCGTTCCTTGAATAGGTCAGGAAATGGACTCGCAGACAGGAGCAAGAGGAATGGCGCGAGGACAGAAACAAAAAACAGTAGTAGACCCTCTTAAGAGGAGAAGGAAGACATTCAAACCACACAATGAGGGCAACGAGTGACGCGGGATAAACTTCTTAGCCAATAGGAATAGGAACGTGGAATGCAAGGACGTTGATTATACCAAGGCAGTCCTGAGACGCAAACAACTGGTAAAGGAGATGGAGAGGAATAATAATGAAATTCTGGGAACTCTTTGTGGAATTCGTCAGGAATGACCACAGGACACTCAATAATCTATTCAGGCAACCTAAGCATGGATGACTTAATGATAAGGGAGTGGGATTTATGCTTTCCAAAAGAGCAACAAGAGCTCTACTGGAATGGAATCCCGTGTCATCTAGGATAACCTTAGCAAGAATTGAGACTAAATTCAAGAAAACCACTTTCATCCAAGTGTAGCCCCGACAAACAACGCAATTTTATCAGTTCCTTACAGGCAATTGTTAAAACTATGCTGAAGCGCGACATCCTTTGATTATGGGCGATTTGAATACAAAAGTTTGAAAAAGAAGTGGAACCCCATGGAATTGGAACCATGTATGAAAATGGCGAGCTGTTTGCTGATTTCTGTGCTATGAACAGTCTGGACATCGGAGGAACTTGCTTTCGGCACAAGACTTGCCATAAAATATCTTGGGTGTCACCAAATGGAGGTACTGAAAACCAAATAGATCATATTGCTATTGCCCGAAGTTGGAGGCCATCTCTCCATGACGTAAGAACAAGGAGAAGAGCCGATGTATCTTCAGATCACCATCTACTTGTTGCAAAGTAAAAGTTAAAACTCTTGAAACAGAAAAGAGCAAAAGCAAAGAGGAGGAAATTCACTATAGGGAGATTCAAAGATCCAAACATTGTGAAGGAATTTCAGTTATCACTTCAAAACAGATTTACTAGACTTACTACAACATCCAAATGAGGACTAAGAGGACATAAATAGTACCTGGGAACAAACTAGACACGCGATCATAGAAACATGTGAGGAAACACTTAGGTTTACCCAACAAAAAGACATGGGAAGCGATACATAAGAAATAATACTTAAAGCAAAAACAAGGCAGCTGAAGAGAGAGGTAACAGAACATTATACAAAATGAGACGAAGTGAAAAGGAAATGCAAACAGGACAGGAGAGACTACGTTGAACACCTGAAACACAAGCAGAAAGTTCGTGTGGAAAATGGGATATTAAATACTTCTATAACATCACAAGACAACTACAATAATTGTGTGGTTCTCACCAAGCTAGAAGACCAATTTGGAAGATGGAATGAACACTTCCAGGAGGTATCAAATCGACCCCCTACAATAGATCCTCCAAACCTAGAATTCTGTCCAACATTGAACATCGAAGTTGGAGACACTACAGAAGCAGAAGTCATCACTGCAATAAGACAACTCAAAAACCGGAAGGCTCCAGAAGCTCTTAAGTTCTTGGATAGCGTATCGATATCCCACCTACACCATTTACTGAACAGGATATGGAATGAGGAATACGTACCCGAAGATTGGCACAAAGGACTTCCTGTGAAACTACAGAGGAACTATGTTGATACCGATCCCCAGCAAAGTATTGTGCAGCATCATACTGTCGAGATGCAGAAAAAAGTGGACAAACAGATGAAGGATGGGCAAGCAGGCTTTAGACAGGAGCGTTCCCGAGTTGACCAGATAGCCACCTTAAGGATTATTATCGAACAGACTATTAGTCGAGAGGAGGCGCTAAATCGAGCCAATGCAGTATGAGGGATGAAGCTACCCTTTGTTTATTAACGCGTGCGAATTCTCCAGGTTACTAGGGCGATGTGTATTCTGTGTTGCGCTGCCATTGTTTATACAGTAATAAAGGGAAACCTGTTCGAATGGCAAAAGAAGCCACTTCCAGTTTAACAGGCAGTTTAGAAAATTCTTTTGGAATAACGGCAACAAACAATATTTCTATGAGTCCAGGAGGAAGGGTCACTTGGCCAGCAGAATTTAATCTAAAGAAAGTTTACATGGCAAAAATGTTATCTCTTCTAATTGAGTCACGCGCTTTCTATATTACTCTAAGAAATTTTGAATAATATTAGTTAGATTCCTTTATCTTGTTTATAAAAATAAAACATATCGGTCAGGTTCAGACCCAAAACCTGTGCATGCAGTAACAAAATCAATTTTTGAGCTTCGGCTAAAAGGTGGAATTGCTTCGGCAATATTTTAAAAATTCTTAAACGGTTTTTGCTTTACAACTACATATAAACAAACCTTAACTTATTCAGAAACTTATTGCGGTGAAATATTTTCGCCACGGAGGCAGAGAGTAAACGAAAGATACAATATTCTCAGCATTATTTTTCTTTGATAAAAACAGCGCTCGTCCAAATCATTGACCGAGTTGACCAGGGTAGGGGAGCCAAGCTGTGTACATAGAAAAAAGTTGTCCCTGCTACAGGTTACTCTATTTACAAAGCCGAATGCTGGCCGAGCCAAGTCTCAATAAAACAGTTCGCATCGTGTTGCAAGCAACTCGAACATAAACGCACATGAAGCACATAATAAATGACTATTTGTTTGTTTCTTGGACTATTTTGAATGACAAGTATTTCTTATGCTTACGAACAGGGTTCCGCGTTTCCCGAGCTAATTAGAAGGCAAAACGTTAACTGAATGATCTAAAACAATATCACGGCACTAGTATACAACGCCTGAACTGGGAAAACTCATATAGACGTTTCCTTGAGGTTATTCAAATACGGTTCTCGAGAGTTACTCGTTAACTGTTCCCTTGGTGAGGAGTTGATGGGTGTTAGTGATCCCGGTTGACTTGAGTGTTTTTGGTTGTCCAAAGGTAAGTCATCGCGTCCTGACGGCGATCGACATGTCTTCCTTTGAGTTCGAGTTAAATACTCGTTTACTGGACTGACAGGCTTTTCCAATAACAGGGGAAAAGGATTAGGGTGTTCTTTGAGAGAACTCCCGGTCTGTGCATGCGGGTGTAAGGTAACTGAAGAGTGGGTCCGATGCAACGGTTGTGGCGGGTGGTCTCCCTCAGCAGGCGACATCGAGGGTACTAAAATAGCTCCCGAGGGGGTCTGAGTAAGAGGTGTCAAGTTCTTGTGTTGGATTGGCTGCAAACGCACGGGGTCCCCAAGCGGTTTGTGTGCTGCAGCAACAGGGGCCATAAAAAAAAGATTCTGTTGATAAGAAAAAGTAGATCGTAAGTAAAGCATCAGGTTAGGTAGAACCCGAAAGCTTGTACCTTACACCGCCCCATCCCCCTACCCTACGGGCCTTTATCGTTTCTAGTTTTGTCGACCAAATTAAGTGAAGCAAATTACATAACCATTTTCTAAAATTGTCTAGAAATACGCGCGATACTGTTTTATTCCCTTAGCAGAAATCGAAAATTTAAAGAGAGGGGGAGCGCTATTTGCACAAATTTATGATTTAAAATTTTTTTGTCACTAAAAATATTTTAACACTGTAGCGATAATTTGGAGAAAATTAAGAAACCATTGTGACAAAAGTTCACGACAAATCTCAGTTCTTTCGCTGCATTTGTAACAGAGGCACGGCTTGAGTACTCAATATTCTTCTTACTCATATATCTTTTCAAACAACTTCCATACTATCCAACAATGTACCCCCGCCTGAACCCTATTCAAACTGGAGGAAGAGACTTTTTATGCCACTCCAAACTTGAAACACTGCAACTTTTACATACTCTTTAAAACACCACCAAGTTTTCACATTCCTCTTTTTTGAATGATAGCGATGACTGCGGGCAATCAAATACAGTGACCCTTTTCGAGTCTCTCCTGGTTTGAAAATGCTGCGTCAGCTGTCGCCATACCGTAAATGCGAATATGGAGACAATACAAATGCATGAAAACTACGCCCCAGTGCCTGCGAACAAAAGTTTCAAGTTCTTGGTTCTTGGTTCTGAAACATAGTTTTGAGACAAAGCCTCTATTCAAAGACTTTGCACACAAGCACGGGAGCTTTTTAATAGCTCACATAGTGCAACTCGCAACTCGCAACTCGCAGAATAGACAACCCCTTCCACGGTTCCGGTTTCACTTTACCTTGTCAGGTAACTTCTCGGGAGCGGTTATTAGCTTTCCAAGGTGTTTCTGTGATCGAACATCGTGAGACTATAAGGAAAATACTATTTTAGGAATCAGAACCACAATCAGGAACTGTGTAACGGAACGTTAACCGTTAACAGCGTCTTACAGGACAAAATCAATCATTTTCACTTCGGTAATAAAAGAATACTACAGGACCCGGTTCCTCAAAACCCTGATTAACTTAACCCAGGGTTAACTCTTAACAAAACCTGTTGGTTGTCAAGGTAATTAACCCTTGGTTAGCACTAATCGGGTTTTGAGGAACCGGGCCAAGAAAGTGATTTCTACCTGCCATTGTTAACACGCACCTGCTGGTCTGAGGGAGAAGCTTTGTCTAGCTCAGCTTGTCTGCTTTGATTACCACTGTAACAAACAAACCAAACAGTTCGCTTATTTAACTACAGAATACTCCAATACTAACCCTACAGAATGGTGGAACCCGCTTCTCAATTTGAATGATCAGAAAAAATTCTGAGTCACTGACTGGAAATTCTAAACAACAGCAAGTTACAAACTTATACATAAATCGTTTAATGATATCAAATGGTATCGGCTATTGGGCATATCGAGCTACCATAAGAACTCGCTAAACTTCTACATTAATCAACTAACCGTACAGTTAACCGGTTTGCTTATTAAACTACAGAGACTCTTTCCACATTACCTCGGTGACTTATGCTGATTGTAGTTTCCGCCTTGCGATGAGAAGCTGTTGTTTAGCTGCAAGAAATCAAGTAAAAACAGAACACTGACGGCTGAAACTGACAGCAGTACAGCCCCCATAGTTCCTTCGCCCGCCAACAGAACTAAGTGTCACGGTCTTAGCAACCTCCCATCGCACGAATATGGTTATTCTCATAACAACTGCCACAAAAGAACATTTGAGAAATTAAGATTGGTATTGGAATTGTTTCACTAATTCAGCTTTTAAAGACGTTCGTTTGGTGTGTGTTGACCGCTCTTCGAAACAACAGAACAATCAAGTATAATGACCTCGTATGAAAAGTTTCTGAAAATTTTCAAGTTATGCTGTGACTCGTTTTTAAAATCAACAAGAACTTAAAAGTTTGTAATGTTTACAAAAAAAAATAGCTTTAAAAATATCTGACCTGAAAACAACAAATATTAAATGTACGTATGTTCGTTTGGAAGCAAACCATAACCATCAAAGTTGAAAACAAACGGTGGTCAACCTCCGTCCCCATCTCACCCAACCTTGGCCGATGGTATCACCGCTTTTTTACAGTACAACTGCTACAATAACACCGACAAAAAAACTTGCCTGATTGATTTTTTTCTTTTTCTTCTTCTTGTCCTTTCGATCTTGAGAAGTCACATAGTGCTTGTTAGCTTGAAACTCTTCACTGGTATTCTTCTCTTGCTTCCTGAAAAACCATACCGAATACTGTGTAACCAGGCAATTTCTTTGACAAAATTACCTGCAAAACCTTCCTTGCATCAACAAAAAGCGATTCTTTTAGTTGGTTCGAAAGTGTAAATGATACCAACATGTACTGGCCTGCAAAGGTAATACTAGCGTGTCTCAATCCTCGAGGGACCTCGAGGAGACAAAGACCGAATGATTTTCACTTTGTAAATTTGCGAGGCAACAGTGGGGATTTAATCGTTTAAACTAATCCTTTTTCAACATCTGGTTCCCATTGTGATTTCTTTAGTGTAAGTTCTTTGACATTGCCTTTGCTTTACTTCTGACGCAAACGGCACGGGTGCCAAAAAAATAAAGTACGGCTCAGAGAAACTTTCAAGATTTGTTTTCTCCGTAGGTTTTTTCAGTTTGTTGCTTTCTACAATATTTTACTGTCCGTTCAACACTTCCTCTCCATGGTAAACGCACCAAGTTCAACAAACAATCTCAGATATAGGAAAGCTTTTACTCCTTCAAAATTTTCCAAGCCCATCACTTTTTTTGGCACCCGTACCGTAACTTCGGTGCACCAATATGAAATTACCAATACTTTTGAATTAAGGCTTTCTAAATATCTTTCCGTGACAACTTGTAGTCAACTGATAATCAAAGAGACTCGACACGATACCGCATAACTCCGAACGTAACGCCCCCCCCCCCCCCAAAAAAAAGGGGGGTTACCCGAAAGTAACGTTAATTTTCAAGAATTGTTTTCTTCGTAGGCTTTGTGTTATATTTTACTTTCTTTATAACTGTTTTGGCCAACCCGTACTCTTCTTGATCAGTTAATTACTTCAACAGCCTTTGGTTTTTCATCTTACTCTCCTAACGCCCTCCACCCCACCCCAAAAAAGTAACGGCCATCCAAAAGTAACATTAATTTTTTGCCGTCAAATTAATTCCCGAAGTAGCAGCTGTTTGATATATCTGTTAGCGAAGAGTCAAAAGATTTAACCGATCCGAAAACAACGGCTAACCGAAAGTAGCGGCCCTTTTGCTTGCAAAAACCGAAACTAACGGGGCCGTTACTTTTGGAATTATACGGTACTGTACTAGATAGTTAATAAGGACAGAGTTAAAAGCCGTACCACTCCAAAAAATGCTTTGCTTGTTGATTTGAGCCTTGCTGCTGCACTGCACTCAAAGACACCGCAGCACCGTGTGAAGCTACAGAGACATCTGACTTCGAACTCCTTCTACCCAAAGCCATGTTCACGTGTCTTGAGAAATTGGCCGGAGCCGCACCAGAATCTAGAGTTGTAAACAGAATTTTAAAAAAGTTTGATAAAACAGAACAGCTCGCACTGGTTATGATCCTTAACAACAAAACAAACCTAAATAAGTGGTCTTTTCCCGTTTATCAAGGGTTGCCAACGGTTGTTTACTGTCACGATGCTTTCCAGAGTGATCTACCATCTGAAAAAACAATATAGTGCTTGTTCAGAACCATGAAAGATCGAACAATATAATAAAATTAAAATAATAATAATAATAATAATAATAATAATAATAATTTAAAAAATACTCATAGCAATTATAATAATATTATTAATAATAATAATAGTAACAACAATAAGAAAAAGAAGAACTAGCGAGCTAATCGACCTTACTTGCAGTCACGGTCGACTGAATTGCTAAGGAGGCAGCTTAACGAGGTCGGACCAAAAGCATGTAAAGGCGCACTAGTACACACAGACAAGGGAGACAGTACAGAAACAATTGCTGCCCATCCCCCATACACACACACATAAACACACACACACAGTACAGCTCCATTAGCTGGACGTCAATTTGTCGAGTGAGGAAACCCAGAAAAACCCTCAGAGTCAGCTTCGGGATTCGATCCCGGGTCTAGATCGGTGCGTTGGAAAGTAAGTGTTATCCCAAGCGTAACAAACAAAAACGAATTTAAGCTAGTTACATGACTGACCATCTATATACCGCATATTCCCTTCCAATCGTCTGTTTGTCTAAACAGGTTTATATTTCAACCAATCATTTCTGCTGAGCTAAGTTTTCTATATAAAGTATCAAACCCCACATTTTACAGTTTCAATACTGTGCTCCGACGAGGGGATGGTGCTGAAAACATCAGCGATT
The DNA here is from genome assembly GCA_025388745.1 of Hydrozoanthus gracilis. Lineage (NCBI taxonomy): Eukaryota > Metazoa > Cnidaria > Anthozoa > Zoantharia > Hydrozoanthidae > Hydrozoanthus > Hydrozoanthus gracilis. Next base: position 12,585 of record JANVCF010186834.1, read on the forward strand.
GAAAAAATGTTGCTCAATCTTTTTTAATTTACTTAATCAAAATTTAGCTAGCATCACCGAGACCATCTAGTCCCAGCTCCTCACCTCGGATTTCGCCAGGAATTGGTGTGGCCGCACCGTCAGCAACGTGGACCCTTCTCGTTCCCTTTTCTTGCACGACTTCCCTTTTTTACTTTCCTCGGATGATAAAATTCCACCTACATGTCTCTGTAGTTAAACACAAAATGTTAACCAATGTTCTTTAACTTCAATTATATACAAACTATAAACTCTAACAATGTTTGATAGGTTAGTAATGGTGCCACAATAAAAGTATATTTTCTTCACTTTACTCTAAACTGCTCAAATTTGGTATTAAACGTTATTAGTACTAACCAAACAACTACATAGCATTTTTCGCGCGCTCTGATTGGTTCACTAATAAAAGAATATTGTGAAAGGCGAAACAATGGCGTCTTAGTTTCTAAAGATGAAATTATGAAAACAAACGAGGAAGAAACCGTTATAAACGAAAAAGAAAGCAAAATTCTTAAAGGTATCCCTCCCCCCAGTGTCAGTGATTTGTGAAAGATATTTACCTCTACTTTCAGGGATATTTTCTACTGGATTACATACTGCAGTTGTTTCAATACTGTACGTAAGAGACAGTCTTTCCATCAAAAGAGCAGAAATAAGGCCTCCACAGTTTAAATCGCACAGTCCGAGTTTGGAAACCCTTATCTATAAACTCAGTATGATCAAAATTTCACAAAAGGAAGTCTGAGGTTAATTCATTAACTCCTAAAGTTAACTGAAACAGTTGTCACAAGTCCCACTAATGCACGTAAACCAGTGTACTTGGTAGCTTCCTTACCTTGCCGTTTTTCGTCTCCAAGCTGCTGCCTTCGTTTGAGCTGAAATTCACCGAGGAATAATTGGAGTCACCAAAGTTTCTATTTCCCACAATATGTGTGTGGGCAGACTTCTTGGCAAGGACAGCAAACTCACTATCATTAGCTCTCACTCTGTGCGCAACAGCCTCCTCTTTATCTTGAAATAAATCTGTAAACGTTGAACCGATTGAGATTTTATTCGGTTTATTGCTGTCAGAATTGTTAATTTCTGTCGAATCGTTGCAATTGTTAACGGATAAATGCGTTTGTGAGGACATTGTCTTCAGGTGTCGGGGTGACTCCAGTGAGCTGACCTCAAATGTAGCCTCTCCACCAGTGTCCACAGCGCACTGATGGTCACTATTTTGCATTAAGGTCTGGATTTCATCAAACTCCTCAAATCCTATATTTTCTTTCAAAAATCTAGTTTGGAATTTCTTGGAAGCATTTTCATCGTTTGTATCGATAGTTAAATCCGCAATTTTTTGTATCGTTTCATCAATGTTCTTAGGAGTGGTTTTCCGTCTCTGCTCGCGCGAATTATCCTTAATGGCCCTGTGTGAATCGCTACAGGACTTGACAGACCGCCGATTTAGCTTTGTGTCGGATTTGCTGACTGCAACTGCGGGGATGGAGTTTTCTTTTTGCCGTTTCTGATTGCACTGCTGTCGTTCCTGTGCCATGGCCGGATGTAGGTAGCACTCCTCGACTGTAAGCCTGCTTGCGGGATCCAGTTCAAGGGTGGCCTGTAATAAATACAAGCGTCGTACCACTTTTAAACATCGCATTTATAAGAGATGAGCTACAAAGTACAATTTAAAGATAATCAATACATGGGTCCGCCGTTTTCCATTTTAACTAAAGCTTTTACTAGCATTTTCGATGGTTAAATATGACGCTTACTGCATTTGTATTTGCTTACTGTAAACTCAATGTCAAACAATTTTCACCAGCTAGAGTGCACAACTTCACTCTCTCCCTATTTTTTTCGCTTTTTCGCATCTTTGCGTTATTTGCAAAGCAGATTAAAATGGGAATTGGTTTCATCTCAGCAGTTGTTTTTTTCCTCGTCATTCGGACTTGGAAATTATGTCCTGAGTCGGTAAAGTAAACCCCGTATAAATCTAGAAATCACTCATAAAGACCTTTAAAATAACGCTTTCTTGGGTACTTTCCAGTTTGTGCACCCATTTATACTTTACTCTAAATAACTGCGTATCTTCAAATTACAAAAATAAAATTCTTATCCTGCATGGAACCAAGGTCCACAATTCCGGCTGCTTTCCAGATATCTGGTGCTAAAGGCCTGATTGCTAAAATCGAGTCGCATTTAGTCCTTGTTTGCCGCTAATCCATGTTTTAAACGTGGTCTCAACAATGTGGTAGCACTATACGCCATCGAAATATGACTGAATGATGTTTTTTCACTAAACTTAAACAAGTTCTAAGAAAAATTTCTTTAGCGAACCCTTACTTTCATGAACTCCAGCACGGAGCTCTTGATCACACCCAAATATTTCTTAGACAATGTCTGAGGACTGATAACTGCAGGGAACTGTAAACCAGAATAGTAAATGGTACATGTGTTAATGCAATCTAGCACGTGAAAGAATTCCTTTTGCTACTGTATCAACACAAAGCAATTAAACAAGTACAACAAGTAAAACTAACTAGTATGACTGAATTTACCACTCAACAAATCATAATCGGCGTTTTACTTATCATTCCATAAAGGTGGAACTATTTTTTAAGTGCTCACTGAAAATTAATGACAGTAACGGCTCCTAAACCTCAAAAACCTAAAAGAAGATGTACTTTAGTGGGCTACATCTTATTAGTTATTGGACAAAAAACAAACAGCTATGGCCACTTTTATACCAACTTGTGTTACAAAGCTATTTACCCAGCACACTGGGCCGTACATTAGTTATACATAATATGTTTACAGAGCTATACCTACAAACGTCAATTACGGTATAAATATCAAAATGGTACTAAACATTAAAAGTTGTTGTAAAACAAACCTTTTTCGATTTAAATAAAGTCATCTTAAGGGAACTTTACCTGCAGATGATCATTTACTAAGTCGAAAACGTTCGTTTCAAGTAAATTCCCCAATTTTGGTGAAATGTAAAATTTGAAACCAGTTTTTCATCTCTTTCGGCATAAAGTATTTGCTAGTAAGCGTACCGACAAAATTCAAACAACTTTAGCTATCTTACCTTCAAACCGGCAAATCTTGGGTTGTTGTAAAACATATCCATCTGTTCTGGAGGAAGTCGGCCAAGTACCTAAGGACGACAACATTAGGTAAAACCAGGTTACCGTATTTACACGAAGTACCGCCTAGGCGCTAATTAAACTTTTTAGCTTTTTGAATGGTAGCTTATTCGAGGTGGGCGCTAATTGGTAGGTGGGCGGGTATTTCGAATAAAACACATTTCCGTTATTTAAACCCTCCAACCACAAATATCATAAACTGAACTGCCAGTCTAATCATCGCTCTGCTATGAACAGGGCAGCCATTCTTCTAAAAAAAGTAAAAATTAGTTTCTCCAAACAAGGAAGAAAATGTTCAGTGTAAACTGCTTCTTTTTAACATTCCAGTTGCAAAAAACTCTTGTACTGTATGATTCACTTTCCACCCAGTGCTCTTTAGAAGGGAAAAAAAGGAGGCGCCCAGGAAATTAAGCTCCCCTAAATGTGCCTCAATTAAACTACAGTATCCTTTAACTTGCAGCTGTCAACATGATAGACAACAGTAAAAGCCACCGCAGTTTAATCCATATTTAACATATTCCTTTAATCCGTGTCATTAACAAAAAACATGACATTCAAGTTGCTACGGCGCTGAATTAAACTTGCTTTAGCAAAAAACAACAGAGTTTTTATTGCATACAGTTTATTTGGGTTGTGATGGTGTTTCTAGCTTTGGGAAAGCTGATTTTATCTGCTAATTGCGCCCAAACTGAAAATATTGGAACAAAAAGGTATCAGCAGAAAAACTCGAGTCAATAAACAATATGATCAATCAAAGGCGAAGGCTCAAATAGTATCAAGTTTTACACTTCCTCTGATGGTACAATACCTATAATGTGAGATTTGATGATACAGACAATGAAAGAAACAGCCCTTGAAACACAGTAAAGTCGTCAGATCATATGTACTTGATTCTTTATTAATGAACCTTATGGACATTTGTCACTTATTCTTAAACATACTTTAAAATTACCAACCTTCTGTATTGTAAAAAGCTGATCGATCTCACTCTCCCCTGGAAAAACCGGCTGTTAAAAAAAAGGTTAAAATTTAAGGATAACAAGAGAAACCACAGTGACAAAAAGAGCTGCAACTGATGCCGTGTGCAGATGGATTGTTCAATCTCAAACTGTTGCTAATTAATGCTACAAATAATTATTGTTTCAGAAAATATTAATTCAGATTTCATTTTAACAGATTCGGAAGTAGACTGACCTGGCCATCACTTAATTCTCCCAGTATACATCCTATGGCCCAGACATCGACGGGCTTCCCATAAGGAGCACTAATGGAACACTCAAATGAAGTTAACTGCTCTTATACACACACTTGTACATGCAATTTGCAAACACTAACTAACGGATTTTGTTTTATGTACAAGTAGTACAAACAGCTATCATTATTTGATCAAAAGGTTTTCTTATGTTTTAAGTAATTAAGTTATTAAAATTAATTAATTAAAAATCCTATCCAGAATGAACCAATGAAGTAGTTATGAAGTAATAATCTTTTGCTTCCTTTTTGCTATCACTCAGGCTCAAGAAGACTACTTAAAGGCTCAGTATGTACAGGCTTAGTTTCCTCTGACCCAAAAGACCTTATAAAAAAGTGCCCTTTTTACAGTCGATCTCCTAACTTGCACATAACATTATTTTGTGCAACACTTGAGATAAATTTACACCATTAGCCTGAACCCACAGTCATACGACTTATGTACAACATTATGCTAATCAGAAGACACTTTCTATAAACTATACCTAATACTTTTATATCATTCTATATACAATAAAATATGTATTTAAAAAAGAAATAATAATCAATAATTATAGTATAAGAACATTTTAATAAAAAGAAGCATTATAGGTGAAAGGAAACTTCCAACACATTTTATAATAATTAACTTTTGTTAACTTTACGAACCCAAGAAGCAGTTCAGGTGACCTGTACCATCTTGTTGCTACATAATCAGTAAATGGTGCACTGCCGTTGGCTGACATGGCCCTAGCAAACCCTGTAGGTAAAGAAAAATATTAAATTGAAAACAGAAAAACTTAACAACTAGCTTTCATCATTCACTTGCAGGCATTTTATAATCAACCTGTGATGTAGAGTATATACATGATTGTGTTGTACACAGCTGTATACATGTGTACTAGATGGATGCCAAGTGCATTCATGGAGTTCAGATATCAGACGTATAAATATCTATAATATCTAACAAACCACATTAAAGTAATGTTGGCTTATGCTTAACGTCTCCAGTCCTTACTTACCAAAGTCACACAGCTTGAGTGTATCATCCTTACCAATCAAAAGATTTTCTGGTTTAATATCTGAGAACAACACAGAGCATTTTAGATTAAGACTATCTTAACTAACTAATTAATAGATTAGTAGATTTACCAACTAGCATCTACTATTTGATCATGAATGCTGCAATCTGGCTGGCTAACTTACCCACTGTGAAAGACAGTGAGCAACAAAACTGACTAACAAATAAATCTTATAGTAAACTCGCCCCTTTGTGCCTCATTAACGACTGACTCAAAAAAAACTCCTCTTCATTGTCTAATTGTTCATTGATTCATCAACTAGATAACAGAAATCCTGCAAGCTCAAAATGAGAAAATCTTGGTCCTATTTAAGCTGGCTACTGGATGCTCCTCTAAGAAAAAAAATTAATTTTCAATTTTGATATTTTAAAAGACGTTTCAAGACCTATAAAAATTCACAATTAATTTTAACAGTTTTAATTAATAAAGTTAATTCAAATAAAAAATTCCAAATTAATCCTTAATTATAGAGCTTATCATTTATTTTCATAAATAAAGCAGTTACTCTCATTCTCATAAAAAAACTCAGTTATTTCAATAATAATATTTTTACAGCTGCAAGCAGTTAATGCCATAGTAAAGTTGTCCTTTTGCCACCACTGATAAGTTTTACCTCTATGGATGACATCATTTTGGTGACACCATTTGATTGCTTTAATTAACTGAAATATGTAGTTCCTGAAACAAAAAACAACAACTTAGAAGGAAAATATTTAAAGAAAGCAGTTTCCTTAAACACACAACTTAAACAAATGCATCAAGCCTTTGTGATAACACATAAGTATGTATTCTTCAAAGTAACTACTAATTAAAGACGTAAGAAGAAGAGTTATGACCTGCACTAGCATGCAAGTACTCATGTCAAATACAGTAATAGCTATGGCCAGAATTCTCACCTCACTCGAGGGGCTGGTACACCATTTGGCATCTCTTCCAACAATTCTAACATATTCTGCAGAGAAAAAAAGCCATAAATAAAAGGTATCTTTTACAACTGATACAAGCATGTAGGTCTGAGAAAAACAATAATTTATTTTAGAGACTTACTTTTAATTCATCTGAACTTTGGTAGAATAAAATTTGAAAGTAAAACTTCCAACTATAACAGACAACTAGACGTGGAACAATCAGTAATAATAATTTATGAATTATCTTTGTGCTGCGAGCTTATAGGCGAGCTGCAACTTTAATCTTGGCTTTTGGGAGGCCTGTGGTTCTATGCCATGAAGGGTCAAGATTTTTGTCTGTCATTCTATGTCAATTCTTTCATTATGTGAGCAAGCAGTCAGTGTGATAAGAAGTATTTATCATATGTTCATGGCATGCTGCACTGTAGACTGTGTAGTGACTGATTCTTAGGAAGAGGGAGTAGGCCACCAAAAGAAAGACCTTGTATGAGGGAGGGGCTTTTTTTTGTCTTGACTGACGCTTAGTCTCTCCCCTAAATGCCAGCCGCTATGCAGGCTAGCTGCACTGATGCACATAGTGCACACAGTACAAGTGTGTATAAGGGGTAGTCGGGAGAATATTTTTTAAGGTGCTAGATAGAGAGTATGTAGTAAGGGGGGAGAGGGTATAGTAAGGGCGTAGAGGGTATTTTAAGGGGGTTTGGAGTCTATAGTAAGGGGGTTGAGGGTACAGTAAAGGGGGTGGAGGATGTAGTAAAGTGATGATGAAGGTATAGTGAGGGGTTCAGAGGGTACATTAAGAGTGTAGGAGGGTATAATATATATACTAAGGGGGTATATAATTATGAATCTTGAGAATAAAATTTTCAGAGAGAATGGTGATGGGGAGGTTCCTGTAATAATTTTTCTGTGTTATTCTATTTTTCTTTTTACCCCCCATGCCCATTAAAAAAAGTGTATACTGGTTTTAATAAAAATAATAAAATGGTTAAAAAAACTGTTGTATCAAGCAATTGCATTCCTGAAGTTTAAATACAAGCTATTAGAGGTTCTACTCAGTAGGAATGACTTTTTAATCTCTCATTTTGTGCAACTAGCTCTTTTAAAATGTTCAATTAATTTTGTATTTTTTGAAATGCTAAGTACTTGGCATGCACACATTAGTTTCTTCAAAGGCAATAATTCAATTTCAAAACTTTTTCAAAAGTGCTTGAATTTTCTAAAAATGACCATTGAGAAAATAATCTACCAAATCACATTGCTGAATTTTCAATCATAGAGTTACAACATTTAATTATAGTTCTTACCTTCTCTACATACTCAAAAACCAGATATAGTTTCCCTCGTCTTCTAAAAGCTTCCCTGTAAACAAAACCAATCATGATAATTCTAAACTATAATAATCTCATAACAAAATAATAATTGTGTACATCTATGTACTCTACATTCATCAAAAATTTTTGTAAGTTCTATTTTCAAAGCAATTTGTACATATTACCATGATTTGTAATATAAACAAAAGGATTTGTAAAACCAGCCGGATTTGTAACGAAAATTAAAATTATATATTATAACAATATGCATTAGCAACACAACAGGATTGTAATAAAAATCAACCTTTCTGCTAATATGAAACATTTGAAATAACTAAATAAACCAGATTTAAAATAAACTTTCAACCAGATTTTA
>JANVCF010186835.1:0-10290 GCA_025388745.1 Hydrozoanthus gracilis
AGATTATGTCATCCTACCTTTGTCTTTTGTTGAGTGTACAGCAAGAAACACTTCAAGTTGTGCTTGTTTGAGTACACGTTGAACTAATTTAAAATTAAAATCTAATTTAAAGATTAAAATCTTTTCTTTAGTTAAGTTTTATTTTCTGGTAACTGGGCAAAGAAAGAAAACTAGAAGTTCGCGTGGCAATAAAAAAAATGTTCTTTCTGAGCTTTTTTGTTTACTTAGATTTTAGCACTTTTTTGTAGAAGTCTTGATGTTATGATGTATTTTAAGAGTAAGCCACACCTTGTTTAACCTCTCAGACCCAAGCACTACAAATATTGTTAAACACTGCCATTTACCTGAACCCATATCCGCTCTCTAACATTTTAGAGACGCTGCATTTCATCTTCGTAGGCTTACTTTAAGTGATTAACTTCTGAATTATTTTACCAAATGCATGATTTTGTTTGAGCTGCCAAAGGAAAAGGCAAATCTCGATAAGTTAGCTGGAAAAGGAGAGAACTGCAAGTTTCTGACAGGAAATCAACTGTCTGGAAGGTTGCCGAGAGGTATATTGTTTAAGCATCCACAGTTTTAATGTTTGCGATGGAACGTTATATGCACGTTTCATATTTAAAACACAGTGTAGCGATCTAAGGTCTTGTACTACTGGGAGTCCAACCATCGTGTTCTATTGCGACCAACCGTTTCAACCTAAACCGGTTTTGGTTAATTGGTTTTATAGAATATTCGATAAACACATTTCCAAACGTTTTCAACCTTTTTAACTTAGACTAGAGTTAGTACGTTGAAATGGTTGATCCAACATACCCAATATAGAACACACAAATAACTCAACCAGCTCCACCGACCAGAACACTGTTGGTCCCAAAGGAACACGACTCTATTTTGGAAAAAGAAACGAAACGAAATCAGTTGCTATCGTATGTTCCCAGTAATCTCTTCTGTCATTGAAAACGCCTTTCTAAAAAATTAAAAGTTTATATGAAAATGTTTTCTTTCTTTAATCGTTTCCTTTGCGTTCCGCTGAAAGAAGGAAACCGTTTGAGCTACTAAGCTTCGATTGAGTACTGCACGGCTAGTTCTTTCTGATAAACAATCCATGCGGCTTGGTTTGAGATATCTTTTGATTTGGATTGAACATCCTTACATTAATATAGCACCTCCAGAACGGAACTAAAACGCCAATTCCTTTACAAATCAAAATAATAAGTTAAGCTCAACGTTTAGAAACCATTTCCAAGCGGCTAAATATCAAAAGTGGCCGGAAAGGTGGGGGTTGGGCATGTTATGCTTTGCCAACAAAGAAAGCAGACATAAATAAAGATAACATGAATAAACATATCCCTTGCTTTCAAAATCATTTATCCAAATTGGACAAACTTACAAGAATTCTTCATTAATTCTTTTTGTTTGAACAGTTTTAAATTCGGAAGTGTCGTTGTTAACGATAACCGTTTTTTAGAACCATTCGAGACAGTCGCAATTCTAACCAAAATTCATCAGTCATGGTTTTTGTTTGATTCTATTTGCGATGCTCATCCAATTTAAACTCTACGAAGCAGTGATTTTTTATTCTTCTTAATTTTGTTCACAGTCTGGAGATAAAAAGCTTCGTTTGTGCAGTTTCAAGTTCGGTAGTTTATTGATATAAAAACCTAACTTTTAACAACCTTTTCATGATGTCGTAAAACCAAAATGATAACTTTTGATTTCTGCTTTTTGTTTTGTTTTATTTGTGGTGTTGAGTATTTTGTTTTGCTAGGTTTGTCTTGTTTCTTCCTGAGATGAAAGTAGAGAAGGAAAAAAACCTACACACTAGTAGTATTGATGACCTGTTTATGATATTTTCCGTATATGTCCAGGAGATATGAAAAACAGGATATGATTATGCAAGTTTGCTTGAAAAGGCTACGCCACACTTGTTATAGTGTACGTCTGACTCTGAAACAATATCTGACAAATTTCCTTTATTTGCAATCGTTGGTTTCTAAATGAATTTAAAACGATGCCGTTCGTTTTTAAAGACGATAACTAGGTTTAATAGTTTTCAATACCAACGGACATTGATGTAGTGTACATGTCGACAATGGGTGTGAGCGAAAGGGAGATAAAAATTTTGGCCTACATCGCTACCATTATATCGACTATTCTAATCGTAGCACGAGCTGATAGTTCCACATCAAGAAACTTCGTCGTTTATCGTTGTGAGAGTTCATTGGAGGATCGTTATTTGAATCCAAAACAAGCGTGTTACAGAAGCTCCGATCCTCCTTTGAAGGGTGCTTGTAGTGAATTTGCAGTTGCTTCCAAACAATACAAGTGTCTACAGAGTTGCCCAAAGCGAAGGCCTATTTTTGTTGTCGGATCTAACGGAGACAAATGTGTCAACGTATCAGCTCTTCCATCTACCTCTTTGTCCAATGACGGAAAAGGTAACATTTCTTAATGACTGTTAGATGATTGACTTGGTCATACTTTTACAACTTTGACATTTATGGTTCACTTTCTCCTAAAATGTACATTAAAGCCCCATTTAAACTGCAGATAAAAATTTTGGACGGCTCGGATGTAGAAAGTACACGTAACGAAATTAATTGTTCAGCACGGATACATTTAATCGTGTAAACAGCTTTTCCCAATCCGTGCTGGACTAGAGTTTCACCGTGTTCGGACCATGTTGGAGGGTGTCCGAGCATGCATGGTTAAACTTTGTACGGTTATCAAAACATCAGCACGGACAAAGACGAAATACGAGATGATGAAAAACCCAATTCTAACAAAATATTTCGTGAAGAAACAGCTCAGACTAATCAAATAGAGAGAAAAAAAGTCGTACTTTATTTGCATCCGTGCCATTTTATCTCTGCCGTGCAGAAATTTCAGAATAGGTAAAACGGGGCTTTTAAATACATCATTCTTATTTACAGATGATTTAAGAATAGCTAGTTATCTGATATATGTGGTATTGGCAGCACGGCTAGTTTAGCTTTTATGGTTATTCCAGGTAACCAGCACCTATCCCTTTCTCAAATTATAATTAGTTCAAACACGTAAATCTGTTAAACAGTTAAGGTGAATAAAAAGTGCTGTTGTTGTTCTTGTTGGCCACTTTCGAACACGCTCGGATGTAGAAAGTACATGTACCGAAAAAAGTTCTTCAGCACGGATACATTTGGTTGTGTAAACAGTTTTTCCCAATCCGGGCTGGATTATAGTTTCACCGTGTTCGGTCGACCATGTTGGAGGGTTTCCAAGCACGGTTAAACTTTGCACGGTTAAATCAAAATATTAGCATGGACAAAGGCGAAGTACGGGATGATAAAAAACTAAAGTCTAACGAAATATTTCGTGAAAAAACAGCTTGGAGTAATCAAACAGAGAGAAAAAAAAGCGGTATTTTACTTGCATCCTCACCATTTTATCTGTGCCGTGCCGAAATTTCAGAATAGATAAAACGGGGCTTTTAAATACATCATTCTTATTACAGATGATTTAAGAATTGCTTGTTATCTACTAAATGTGGTATTGGCAGCATGGTTGCCAGGATAGTTTAGCTTTTATGGTTATTCCAGGTAACCAGCACCTATCTCTTTCTCAAATCATAGCTAGTTCAAACAGGTAAATCTGTTAAAATTTAAGGTGAATAAAAAGTGTTGTTGTTGTTGGCCACTTTCGAACACATTTTGGATTGCTTCATTTGCCATGCTTAGTAAGTATACACGCAGTAATAAAGCAGTTTTACCTAAATGTTTGGTTTGTTGTAGCAGTAAATACAGTTATGTGGCGTAATAGCTGAAACCTGACTGTCCAGTTGGTCAACTAAGAAAATTAGATTGGTACTCTTGTGCTTCAACAAAATTTCTTGCTTGTATCAGATGCAACCAATAACACCCTGTTCTTTTGCCTGTTTTTTTTTTTTTTTCAGTTTGCCTAATTTTAAGGTTTAATCAAACAATTCTTATAAGGCAGCTCCTTCAGTATGATGGCAGATGTCAACTTGTTTACACTGAAAAAATGCTTTGCAACGGGCAATGGGAACAAGTCAGAAGCATTATGATATCTCAACTTTCCTTGAAAAATTACAGTGAATATCATCTTACGGAGCTCGTAGCAAGATATTTAAAGGTAGGCAGCTGTTTTACACTCAATTCAACTGCCAGTAAAATGTCTCGGTAGCATGTCACTCGCGCTCTTTATGTTCAGGACCCTATACACGTTAAAACTTTTGATTTCTACCGGTAACTACCGCGATAACAGTACAGGTAACATTATCAATCACATCTATTTAGCAGTAACAATAACATTAACAATGGCCCTAGGAATATCATTACAAACAACACTAACATTTGCAACAACGACAATAAAAACACTGACATTAGCAAAAATAAGAAATCACCACCGATAATAATAACATTGACATTAGCAATAACAACACCGACATTATAATAGCAAAGCATTATAAATACCGACAATGATAACAAACTGACATCGGTAACAGCAAGAGAACTAACAACAAAAACAAAAAACAATAACAGAAACAAAAACATAGGTAGTAAGAACAATAGCTAAATATTTCTTTGTTTATGCCGCAGATACATCAAGGTCACATGATGAAGTTAAGAGTAAAATGCCGCTCTTCAGTGAGAAGCAATTGGTGTTTCCTAATCAAAGTTCCTGGTTCTAGGCATTGTAAGTGAGTTTGTGCACTAAAAATAACAACCAAAACAACAACAACATTGACAACATCCACAACAGCACGCGTTTTTGTACTTAGGTTTTTGTATTCAAGCTTTAGGAAGTAATAAATTAAGACTAACAGGATTAAAGTGCTGGTCATCCATATTAAACGTAGGGGACACTCTAGACTGAAGGTCATTAAGGAATGTATTATATTGGTCCAAACAACTAAACATTGTATGGGGTCATGCAGTAGATGCAAGACTGCTAAACTATGGATAATTATATTAATTGTCTCCTTGCTTTCAAAGTGTTCGAGGTATGCAACTAAAACGTAAAAAAAAATTAAAGTGACGGCTTCCAGTTCCCAATCGTTTTTCTTTAACAATTCGAAGGAATTTTGTTGCGTTCTTCTCATTTTCTACACTGTTGTACCACAAACTTACTAACCTCAATGACAATGTGTGTTTCAGTTCAGTTGAGCTTTCTTGAGGTTTGTCAGTAACTTGCACAGAATTGTCCTCGTAATCCTCTCCCGCATTACATATGCTCTCATATAAAGTTCACAGAACTGAACACTCTTAAAGGCTACTCCTACCCCCCCCCCCCCCCCTCCCCGTAGAAGAGAGCTCAACTAGACTTAAACACACGCTGAGGGTGGTAAGCCTGTGGTTGCACATGCACGTTTGAATTCTGTAAGAGGAAGATAGATGTTGATAAAATGCTATGGTTAAGAAACTTGTTTTTAATGTATTCCTTTCAGGTCCATCCTCTGAACCTGCTAAACCAACCCCTTTTACAAAAAGCACAAAATATACAATTTTCAATGTCAGAGATCCACTGCCTCAGACAATGCCAGCAACCAGGAAAACAACTCCAACACAGGTAAAATTGGTTTAACGATATCCGCTTTCTAGGGCTAACAACAAAGCGTTTCACTCAGTCGGTTTATTAAAAACGTTTAATCAGTTTTGCCGCCACATTGCCAGGGATAGAGACACAGGGCAAAGCCACATCACATGTACACTACATGCATGTCAGTAGCCCCTAATAAAACAAACATGACTAAAGTTCAGAATCCCAATTGGCGTGGTGGATTTGATTCTGGGATCTCTGTAGCCAAATCTGGTCAGTGATCAAAGTGGGATTTGGTCTCGGGATAAACGTATGTAAATCAGGCATCCCATAAAACTGAGCTACGCTCCTCCCATTTTTTAACTCCTTGTAATACTCTAGGAAACATTTTCGTGCACGAAGCTTCAATTTGCTTTTGAATTACATGTCGTTGTTCACCGGAATTAAACTAGATAATACGGAAAAAAATCTGTCATGGTTAGTGATTTATCATCTATACGTTTTAATTTTCATTTCTTTGGTTAGTAGATATAGACATTAATTGCGACTGTAATCGACATAAACTGCGACTGTAAAGTTAAGGAAGATGTTATGGTAAACCGGAAGGGTAAGAACAAGTAATCCATTGTCCTACAGAGCGAGTAAACACGCGTTACTTGATTCAGGAAAACAACAAAAATCTAACAAACTTGCAAAGCACAATAAAACTAGGAATACCGCTAAAAGCTCTATGATAAAAATAATGTTTAGCATTTGTATAGCGCCTTTTCCATAGGTAGATGCTCAAAGGCAATGATTTACAGTTGAGTCTGGTATTGAGGGTCATAGATAATCTGCCAAAAACGGCTCTTAACTATATTCATAAGAGTTGCCCTCAACTAGTAGAAGGGATCACCCTACTCTTTGTCGACAAATGTTGTGGGTTCTTTTAAGACCCCCAATAGGAGATCGAGAGACTGGGCCTACGCTTTAACGTCCTTATACAAGAAGACGCGAAGGTCTAACCGTTTGAAGATGTTCGGGCAAAGGCAGCACCTTCTCCTCAATCATTTTAAGACCCTGAATCTTGCACCGGGAACCGAACCCGCGTCCCCGGAAGAAAGACTTGCGCCTTACCAACTAGGTTAACCAGGCAGCGGTACACTCTGCTAGTTTTAAAATTGTTAAAATAGTTTCTCAAGTGTTAACATTGCAACACAAAACTGTTGATTATATCTATTTTTTAATCTGACTCGTTTTTGTAACGTTTCAATTTAGGCCTACTAGTACAAACTGATCATGAAAGCTATTGGAATTGTTGAAACACTTTTTAAAAAACCTAGCTATATCAAACTAAAAAGCTAATACCCCGAAGATTCCCACCTTAGCTTTCCATTTTATATGAACAACTTTGCCATAAATCAAAATCTCAAAATTCATTTTTGAAGAGGAAATACTACTTTTTGTGTAGTTCCTTCTTTCCTGCTTCAGGAAAATAGAGCAGTAAACGAAGGAAATATTTTACAAAATGTTAATTAATGGTTTATTTTTTTTGGTTCACAAATATTTAGGGCATGGTTTCAAAACGTACGGTGTCTGATTTCAACCTCAACAAAGGAAAAACTGATAACAGCGATGAAAAAGATATCAACAGTAAAACTGACAACAAAGCGGATGGCAATAGCAACAATGACAACAACAAAAACAGCGATGATGTCAACGTTAACAACAACAACATTAAAGACAAGAGTTTTGTTGTTCCACTTGCGGCATCGTGTGCAGGAATCACAGCTACAGTTGCAGTTGTTGTTTTGGTGTTCTGCTTGTCAAGGTACTTCGTATTAGTCACTATCAGGCCCGGTGGAGAGGTCCGGTTGGTCCCACCATGGCTAGATCAACTCTAGAGCCAAGTCAATTTTTTTTTCTAAAAAGAACATTTATATTATAGTTGTTTAATTCGCTGGTGAGAACATGCAAGTTTCATCGCAATACTTGTTTCATTTTTTGTTCAATTATCTCTGAAAACGCGCCATTTCGCATCTAAGAGGGGGAGCAGCCCCGGACCCCCCAAGTCTGCTTACGCCTGCGGCGCTCGAGGAATTTTCTCTATGGCCGGACCAAATCTAGAGACCTTCCGCCGGCCTGAATATTATCAAGTAAAGATCCCAGTAAGAACTAAGGCTGGTCAACGACCATAGATTGCAGAATGGTGCTAGTTGCGATATTGTTAAACCGTCAATTTGATTGGTCAAACTTAAAAAAACTGAATTATATCTTTAAAAGTAAGCTGATGTATTTTTTTCCATTTCACTCATTCAAGCCTTTCTAGTTGCAGCATTTTCTCTGGTTTCAAATTTAAGAAATATTCCAAGTGGACCACTGAAAGTGAAAGGTTTCCTTTTACCTTCTTTTTTGCCTTTCTCAGTTTTATTGTAGCACAAAAGAAACATTACTTCAACATAGAGATTCAAGGCTTTTTACTTCAAAACTATTGTACAAGTGGTCGATGTATTCTCAGTATGAAAATTTAAGCATTCTGCGGCGTGAAAAGCGAAAAGCTGCAAAACAACTGGAAGTTGCCCAGTTCAAGTAAAGATGAAATAGAGTAACCGACAACACCCGCTTCAAACCATTTTTTTTTCTTACATTGAACACGTTCATGTATTAAACAAGTTTGGTTCTTAAGCTCTTCTTTGACACATGTGTATATATAGAAAAAGTTTTATCATTATCGTTAATGTTATTATTTTTGTATTATAATTGTTATTATAATTAGTAGTAGTAGTAGTATTAGTATGAATGTTATTGTTATTATTACTAGTACGTATACTATTCCAGTTATCTTTGTATTTTTTTTGTCTCATACCTTAAAGATAAACGGCTCTTCTCTTTTTATCTTTTATCTTTTTAATTTATTCTTCTCCTTTTTAATATTGCTCTATTATCATTTTTATTTATCATTATTTCTAAGAATTTTATAAGTATTTTATAAGTAGAAGCAGTAGGGAATAAGTATCCTTGAATGATAAGATCAAAACAGTTTCTTTTGTAACGAAAAAGTTAACATAGAATTGATGGAACATTATGAACACAACCAAAAAACTGTTCTCTTGCAGAAATAACGCGAACAACAACAAGAATTCTTCAGGTAAGAAATTTACAGCACATTACAACACAGTACAACAATTCAATAAACTTGATGCAATGATAAAAAAAAACAAATAAGCGCAAAAAAAATATTGAACTACAGAACAATTCATTACAAAACAAAACGGTGCAGCAAAAAAAAACATTACAGACGACACAATATTATAGAATGCAAAAAAATAAAATACAATATCGATGTAATACAATGCATAGAATGCAATGAAATTAAAAACAATCCAACAAAATACATGCAAAACCATAGCATACAATACAATACAAAGCCACACAATGAAATAAAATAAAACGTATTTTAAAACAATACAAAAGAATGCAATACAATACATAATAAAATGCAGTATGATACAGCGTTTTATAAAACAAAATAAAATATCACAATACAGTACAACACAATACAATACATAACAGTGCTATACAATACAATACAGTGCAACACAATACATTATATAACAGTGCTATACAATACAGGGCATTACAATACAGTGCTATACAACACAATACAGTGCATGCATTACAATACAAAACAATACAGTGCAATTCAATACAATACAGTGCTATACAATACAATACAGTGCAATACAGTACAGTGGTATACAAAACAATATAGTGCAGTGCAATACAATACAATGCATTACAATACAATACAATACAATACAATTAATTGCAATACAATACAATACTGTTCCATTCAATACAATACAATGCAATACAGTGAAATACAATGCTAAACATTACAGTGAAATTCATTTCAATACAGTGCAATACAATACAATACAGCGTAATACAGTAAGCACGCGTGCACTCTAATTTATTGACTAACGGTCCAAATGTGCTCTTTTTTAGAGCTGCAGTCTGGTGTTATTTATAATAACAATGAAAGAAGCGACATGCCTCGTTTATACGAAAATGTACAGTTTTCTCAGGTAAACTAACCAAAATAGAAAACATTAAAGCAATTCAAATGAAAAGGTTTGGAAACAACCATTACAAACAAAGAACTGTTGCTCGATCAAACCAATCATCATCGTCACGTTAATCATTATTAATATCACCATCAAAGTTCATGTTAACTTACTATTATCAACATCACAGTTTGATACAGTTTTTTTTATCTTATCACCTATACAGTTTAGCAATTAGTCACCCAACAAATGTTTAAGAATATAATCATTTGCATTCATGGGCAGTCCCAAGGCTGATCATAAATAATAGAGAAAACCTTTTAGAAAACTTCCGGTAAGAGCTGGCATTTTGTTTGAAATTTGCAGTAAGTGAAGTTATGTCATTACTAATAAAGTGTTAATAATTTTCGAAGTATTATTTATGCTTAAATTGCCAATATGTAAATGCTTGCTTAGCAAGGGAGTGAAGTAACTTCGGAATTGCTAAGTGACATGACGTAAATCCTTGAAGCAGCACAGACACGTGAACACCCCGTGCTGTTACCAGGTTCTGGATTCGGACAGAGGTAGCCCAAAAGTGTGAGAAAACATAAAAATTCTTTTTGTGGACAAATATTTCCTTTTTGTTAATTAAGAAATAAAACATGTTCTCCGTGCCTTCATAGCCTGGTGCAAACCGAGGCGAACGTTTGGGAGAATTCGA
>JANVCF010186846.1:0-10290 GCA_025388745.1 Hydrozoanthus gracilis
CTGCAAATTGCAAAAGAAGCCTACCTGTGGCCCTCCAAAGCCTCGGAACGCAGTGTTGGACGATATGTTGGTCTTGCATATGTGGCCTCTGACGTGTATGTTTGGGATTCGATATGCATTGTCAACGCTGAACAATGCCCTATCCATAACCTGAAGAAGAGTAAGTTACTAAAGTTCATTTTAGATACAACGAAACTACTGAATTGAAGCTGACATTAAGATAGCACTGACTTGTCACTACTGTGACTTTCTTTATCAAACAGCGGTTGATACGTATTATCTAAGAACAGGCAAATCTTCAACACACTGAAAAACGTCGAGCAGGAGCTTCCAAATTTGAACCTAACGAAACAATGAAAAAACTATTAGGCATGAATAGAATTGATAATTCTTCCTGACAGCTTGTTTTGTTTGCACCACAGCTAAATGTTACTAGTGTCAGTTTAGAGCTGTGCAGGAAAATCCGAACCAGCGGCGACGGGAAATTTGATTGATTGGTTGATTGATTGATTGATTTGTTGATTGATTGGTTGATTGATTGATTGATTGATTGATTGGATAAAAAGAAACAGTACAGAATCAAGGGTAATAAGAAACACTATATAATCAAGGTTAATAAAAAGCAATATATAATCAAGGGTAATAAGAAGCACTATAGAATCAAGGGTAATAAGAAGCACTATATAATCAAGGGTAATAAGAAACACTATAGAATCAAGGGTAATAAGAAACACCATAGAATCAAGGGTAATAAGAAGCACTATAGAATCAAGGGTAATAAGAAACACTATAGAATCAAGGGTGATAAGAAACACTATATAATCAAGGGTAATAAGAAACACTATAGAATCAAGGGTAATAAGAAACACTATAGAATCAAGGGTAATAAGAAACACTATAGAATCAAGGGTATTTGGAAACACTAGAGAATCAAGAATACTTCGAAACACTATCTAGAATCAAGGAATATAAAAAACACTATAGAAAAAAGGGTAACGGTTTCTGTTGTAGTTTTTTATCTAAACTTAAAAACTGAAAAGGTCTAAAAATAATTGCGACTCCAGCATAATTCGCATCAACGAGAATACTGAGCTCTGTAATGGAGACTGTAAATAAAGTGTTTTCGTGTTCATGATTAATGACACCATCAGGCGTCAACTTACAGCAGCAGATAAGTCAACTGAGTTGCCAGCGTTTGAATACAAATCAATGTCAAGTGCTTGAATCTTTCCATCCTTTGTAAAACCAGCCTGCAACGAGAAATCGACCGGCCACTCTTAATATGTAGTTCCCCTTTCTTAACAATAATGATATGATGCCGGTAAAAAGAATAGTATTAGCAATGAACATAATAAAACAATCACTATTGCAAAATAATAAATAAAAACAACAACAGCAACGATAACTACAATGAAAAAAGCAAACAACGTGGAAGAAAATTTAACTTTTCAATCTTAGTGCTAATGTATATACTCACCGACGCACTGAACAGAAAACCTCCAAAGAAAACAAACTTATGCTTCGTTTGAGGTCTAACTCATCTTTTCTAAGTTTCCACCTTACGGAACTTAGGACTACAATCGACCTGATCTACGACCAAAACAAACACTCTCGACTCAAATCGAGCATTCTTTCAGAATGGCTGGAAACCGACCCAAGGGTTAACCTCCTTACGCGACAAGACATGAAAGTCTAACTGTTTCCAGATGTTGGAGCAAAAGCACCTTCCCATCTGCTATTTTAAGACCCTAAGCGAAGGTCCGTCCAGGAAGCGAACCCAGGCCTCCCACAAAAAGGACGGACACCTTACAACCTGGACTAACTGGGCGGTGGATGTGGCATGGTAATGAGCATAACTCCACAAGTTAGTTTGTATTTTCATTAAGATATCCAACAGTGCTTTTTCAAAATTTCAGACAGATCAGCTTTTTTGAAAAACTTAAGAAAAATCACCCCTATTTAACATACGAATACAGATTGTATAAAGTATCCGGTCAACATGCACTTACTCTGTATCTGGCCAGAAAGGGATGGCGAGTCCCAGTTGTAATCATATCCTCATCTCTATCGAGCATGATTCGCACTGGACGGTTAAATCTACAGCAATAAAAAGAAAGTCCATTTTTGGGAACCTTCCAGCATGTACATGGTTATTTCTCCCTAAAGGGATCCTCAACTGTAAAACGCTCCTGTAAATAGTTTATGTCCATATCAACAACTCAACATTGATAATCCTGTGGGTGTACTATTAAAGCGAAGTAATATATTTTGATCATTTCCGCGCCTGAAAATATCCCGGCCGCCGCCATTTCTAAGTATGGCCTGTTCTCTCGTTCATTCCTATTCTATTCATTGGGAGTGGAGCCTGGCAATGCAAATGTAACTTATCACATTTCAAAATGGCGGCGTGCAAGAACTTAAAACCGTAGAAATGATTAAAATAAATGTTTGGAGTTGGTAAAACGAACAAAACTGTCACTTTTGAGTTAAGACCAGGAACGATTTGCATCCGAGGATCCCTTTAACGAAAGGCACTCCCTGAAGTTCTTAATGAGTGCATTAAGGTTGTTTTTGTTATTGTTATCAAGCACTAGGTTGAGGGGAGGTCTGGACAGGTATTTTCCCAGGAACCGGGATTAATCTGGAGTGGATTAGACATATAACATGGACTGACAAGAGCAACCACTGTGCGACAGAGAAACCTTTGATACACCAGAAGAACACGAGAAGAAATCTGATAAAGAACATACAAAAATTTTTGCCAAAAGAGAGGAAATATGGAAAAGAAAACTCGAGCTAAACTTTCAAACTTGTCTCTCAAAGTTTGATGAACGAGTAAAACAGCCAATATCTTCTTCTCCACTTACTTGTTTGCTGCAACTGCTGCTGCAGCAGAGAGCCAAAAGTTTCGTGTCTCTTTACCGCCAAAGCCTCCCCCTTGAGTAACAACCAAAACAAACTCTTAAACAAGGCAACCATAAAACTTTAACACTAACAACTGTACAAATATACCGTCGGATGCAAGTTATACTCAGGCACACAAGAAAGTCTGGGTTTCCTGTATATCTGTCTATCTATCGACAACGTCGAAAGTGTGTAAGTCTGCGTTGCTAAATAGTCTGCAGTATTGCTCAATAAGCATAAAACTGTGAAAACAAGCTCGTGGTGTAAAGTTTTAAAGATTATACTCAACGAGTTAACAGAATCAAGAAGGCTTAGCTTTGAGTTGTATATATTAGTGACAGTAAAGATTAGTTTTTTTATTGTGATGTTTTTTCTTCTTACAGCACTTCGTAACTTTGTCTCTCTGAAAAAACTAAAATACTCGTAAACTTATTACATTTGAAAAAGCTTTCCAGCTATCTGTTCTTGTTTATCTTAATAAGGACTCGAACTTATAAGAGGAATGCAGATCTCGTTATGCCAAACCTCTTGCTCACGTTCGCCACAAGCCTCGTGTTGTTTTGTGTGAACAAGAACCACATAGAAATCGAGGATTTCTTTTTAGGGTGTTCACCTTTACCTTTACCTGTTAACACCTGTTCTAATTAAGTTACACACCGAGTATTTTTTCCAGACTTGTTCATGTACGTGGGCCACACGAAAATAGAAGCTACAAAATATGCAACACTTGCAGAAATCATTTTACTGTTATTAAACTGCTATTATTGCTGTTAGTAATCAAAGTGTCATCAGTTATCAAACTGTTTTTATCACTATTAGTTATCAAAGTGCTATCACAGTTATCAAACTAATATTATTACTGTTAGGAATCAAAGTGTCATCAGCTATCAAACTATTATTATTACTGTTAGTAACCAAAGTGTCATCAGTTATCAAACTGTAATTATCACTGTTAGTAATCAAAATGTCACCAGTTATCAAACTGTTATCATTACTGTTAGTAATACAAGACTTACCCATGCGTTTTGTCCGCACCAAGAGCCTGTTAGATGGCACACCTAGTGCCAAACCCACTATTCTCTACAAAAGAATCAATTAATTGACGTCAATTAATCTTTTGTTTACTACGTTGCCTGTGTCAAGCAAGAAAAAAACTTGTCTCCCTCTTTTTCTTCTCGTCAAAAGCTGTGAAAACCCATTACAAACGAGCCAAATGTTCTATTCAATTTTACATATGAATCCAAGTTCAAAAGAGAGAGCCAGCACCACTTTATAGTTAGACATTTTATTTTCTTGTTAGAAACACGCTCCGTTAAAATGGACAACTTGATTACACCCGAGCACTTCTTAGCTTTCGGGTCCTGTTTTCGTAATGAAAGCGAATGCTTGAAAAGACAGATTTCGCTTGATTACGTTTTTGTTTTTCAGGAAATTTGCAAAACGCACTCGGTGATCCAGAAAGGCAAGAAGCACGCTTTTAACATCATCATCATCCTTGTGGCATCCGAGGCCGGGATATCAGCAACAACGGCATGCCACACTGCACAGTCTCTCATGGCCTGTCTCAGTTCACCAACTTCGATACCCAAGTCGCTTGTTAGCATTTGTGGGTATATTGTTTTGCGATTACGGATCGGGAGATTTAGGCTCAATATAAGCAGTGTCCCGCAAACCGTATTAGAGTATCTGAAATGAGGGAGGCATCCGTAAATTCTCATTTTTGTTGCGTGCTCAGACCACCGAGTATTCTGCACCCGGCGAAGAATGTTCGTATATGTGCCGTCCAGCTTTCTTTGGGTTGTTTGTGTTGAAGTCCAGATCTCTGTACTGTAGAGAAGAACTGGTTCAACTAGATAATGGAATAAAGAGACTTTGCAATTGCTTGATAAAATTCAGTGCTAGAGAAACAGAACACGAAACAGATTTGAGTGAAATTGACAAGTAATTAGGAGCTAGTGGGTTAAGACGTTTCTTATATATTGCCTGAATGTTGGCATTTTTCTTGTCTTCCGGGGTTATTCCAATTCTTAACGAATGGTCTGTTATCGTTTGAAGAATAGGTGCTAGTTTTTCAGTGGCTTTGTTTAGTATCTAAATCTCAACAACGGAAACGTAAAACTGTTTTGTTGTTCACCAGTCAGCTTTGACATTGCTCAGCAGGTTCCCTCTTTTACTTCCATCTTTGACAAGGACAACTGGTATTCATGTTTTGCGTATTCAATCTTCAAAAGATTATTGCAATATTTCTCCTCAAATAGTCGACTTTTCTGGAAGCGATTAATAAATAATTTGAGCAACTCGGTCACGACCATAACATTAAAACTTGTACGGAAAACTGTGGGGTACATAATCGTAATTGGTTTACAATAAAACTTTGGAAAGAAAGACGTTATCCAGTTATTCTCTAACAAAGTGTTGGATCAAATAATATATTCAAAGTTTGCCAGAGGCCAAGATAAGCAGTAAATTACCTGTGTTTCACTAGGATTTTGAGTAGAGACAAATAATTCCATCTCTCCATCTTCTCCCTTGGGAACAGCGATAGTGACATGCGTCTCAAGGTAAAAATGTTCCTAAGGCATGAGTAAAAGTAGCCATGCTTTAGTTTAGTAAAGCTTTCTTTTTTCCATTTTCAATTGGCTCTGAATATAAGAAACCCACCTGATCTCCCATTCTCATTTCTCCTTCGACAATGTGATCCGACGCAGAAAATCCAGCTTGCAGATCACCATTTTTGATAGACTTTCCACCAGCAAAATAGGATTTGGCAGCTATTGCATCCTAGAGCAATAAACAGGAAAACAAAATGTGACTTCAGAATAAGTTCGACAGACACACGAGTGTACGACTAAAATTAATGAGAACCATAAAAAAGGTTTTGGATATAAAATAGTACTCAAGGCAACGAGTAGAAAATAGTTATGTGAAGGTGCAATTGTATATTGGCTAAACCTCAGTATACGGATTTAAATAACAGTAATTATACGGGACAAATTCAAAGGGAAAATCAGTTTTGCTTTGAGCTTGCGGGGAAGCCGAGTTACAGATAGTTCGAGTTACCGGGTTCTGCTATGTATATTGATTTGTTATCAGCCACTGACCTCAATTGTGATAATCTTGGGCAAGGACTCGTATTTAACTACGACTGCTTTGGCAGCTCTTTGGGCCTGAGCTTGAGTGTCAGCAAGAATTCCACCAATCAGCTGTCCAACACATGTTACCTACAGTAGAAAAACAACGAGTAAAAAATCAACACGCTTTTCACGAAACCGCAACTCAATTGGTGTACAACGAGCTAAAATGTTAACCAGGAAACTTGTGAAGAAGAGAATTTCGAATAACGCTTCATTCTGTACAAAAGTGGTCTTTATTCAAGTTGAAACTGGCTCGAGCGAAAACAGAAGCTGGTATCATGAAGAAAACTGGATCGAGATTCCTTTTCTGCGCAAGATAAGAAAGAGATAGATCCTAACATAGGGCAAACTTAGGCCGGGAGTGTTTGCTAGTGAGAAGGAGGCTTACAGGAACTCTTACGATGTTTTCAATACAATATAAAGAATTCTGGACATCTCGCATCATATTTGCCTCTTCTGTTTCACCTTTTTACACTAAAAACTTGTTTTCATGCAGGCATAGATACTTTTTTTAAGTTAAATACCTTTTCTGAAGCATAAACTTCTTCATCATGAACTACACCTTGTCCAATCCATTTGCTTCCTGGGACATCTTCAGCACTAACAAACCCATGCACGCCAGGAAGGGCGAGTGCTTCGCTTGTGTCAACGGAGCTGACAAGAATAATTTATATTAAAACATTAAAATATAAACAAAATACAAAAAGAGGTTTACAAACAGCCAAATGTGCATTTCAAAAGGGCTTAAGTGAATTTGTCTGTAACTAGGGACCCAACTCTGAAATGTTCAGCGAATTAAAATCATAGTTAAGTGACAATTTATCTTTGAGCGACAGCATCCATCTGAGAATTGCCAGTTTGTTGAAATACAAATTTAAACTAAAGAAGTCACTATCACCTGTAGTTGTGCAATACAGCAGACTGAGTACTACTTACACCAGCTTTGCATGCGCCTGTTTACTGAGAACAAGACCAAGGTAGAGCTCGCCTGCAACAGTTTAAAGAAAACAATGTGACCTAAATTATCTTGTAGAGCATTCCCAAATACTTGAAACAAGAAACGTCACTTGATGCGTTAAAGCACAACCTAAAGAGGTTCTGGCTTGCAGACGAACATTAAAACTTTGCTTGACTGCCAACAAACATTTTTTAAAATAAAATACCACACACTTATTGCTATAAATTTATTGTCTTTAAACTATTCAAAAATGTCATATGTCCAGAAAAATTCTAAAATAATAATAAGAATACCTCGACTACGGGTTGCTATAGTTCTCTTTTTGAATTTTTCGAACTGCTTGTTATCAAAAACAATGATATAATGGCTTTCTGAAGCTTTTTCAAAACGCAATTTGATCGGGCACCAACGTACAAGATTCTTCATCGTTTGTCTTCATTTCTTGAACCATCCTCCCAATGAATCAATGGTGATGTTACATTGCTGTACCTTGTAACCAGAGTGCTGTTCTTTAATTCCAAAATTAGTGCGCCGAACTTGGTTGCTTTCGCTTCATCCTTCTTCTTATGATTATCAATTCAGGAACAGCTTATTTCTATTGCCCATACCTGCTCTGTCTTGTGGTCCACGAACCCTACTTCCACCTTATTTGCTCTAACAATGGTCAACTCAACATGGTACATCCCAGAAGGCTTTAGCATCATCTGACCCCCCTATTGTTTGCTTACGCTCACTCACCAGTCGGTGGTTCGTCTTCACTCACCAGTAATTGAAGGCATGTCATCACAGTAAACAGCCTCCCCTGTTGTCTGCTTAAAAGCTGACAAATGAACTATGGGTTTTCTCCACTTACCAGTAATGGAAGGCATGTCGTCACAGTAAACAGCCTCCCCTGTTGTTTGCTTAAAAGCTGACAAATGAACTATGGCTTTTCTCCACTTACCAGTAATGGAAGGCATGTCATCACAGTAAACAGCCTCCCCTGTTGTCTGCTTAAAAGCTGACAAATGAACTATGGGTCGTCCAACAACATCCTCCGCACCTTGTCCCTCTGGAACTTCCTAAAAGATTCAAGGTTCAAATGTAATGGTTTCGAAGTTTTCTATGTCTGCAAATCGGGCAATAGGACTCGAGATCCCCTTCAAGTTCTGCCACGTGAGACCTACGTCTTTACGTCCTTAACAGAGAGAACGTGAAGGTTTTCACCTTCACCTTGGGCGTTGAAAGACCCTGAGTTAAGGTCCCGCACCGGTAATTGAACCCAGGCCTACTGCATGGCAGACTGGCACTTTACCAACTGGGCTAACCAGGCGATCTGATCAGTGTAAACAACACTTCCAGGAGATTTTATATGGCAGTAAAATATCTACTAACATCTCTTAAACCAGTTCCCTAGTGTTGTGAATGGTGTAAATTGTTTCCTAGAGGCATCGAGAAACTTTTTTGTTTTGATTATTGCCACAACTACCGTAAATTGTTTACAATTGTTTACATTTTAATGTGTAATCAAGTAATTAACCAGTTATAATTCTGAACTTCAAACAACATTATAAATTACAAACCTGGTAGGTTTGGACACTTTTAGTCGGCTCACGGTGAAACACTTGCGTGGCACAAAGGTAAGAATCGTCCATTTTAGAAGATGGCTGAAAAATATAGTTTGTTCTTTTTAGCATACATGTGCAAACATTAGCTATTAGTAAAACGACACCTATATCCTGGACTCTTTAAAAGAAGCATTCAGTAACAAAAATTTCATAACACTGCTATGTTGTTGGTTCTCCCCTAAACGGTAAAATTGCATGAAGAAAGTGCTGTCGAATTAACACTACCATATTTCCTTCCAGTAAATGCCAGGAACGATTGTCAAGGTTTCATATTAACTTCTAACGACGCTTATTGGAGGAAGCGTTTAATCCTAAATCTCAATGTCTAAATCATATCAATTCTCATCTTCAAAGAGAGGTGATAGGTTCCATCACGTCTTCCTTACCCGAATAATACTTTCCAGTAAAGAGTCACCTTAGAATGCCGCGTCTGACATTTGGTACCATCCGAGTATATATATATGGTTCGTATACAGTTTTAAAAATCTACAAGATTACCTCATCAACCAACAGTTTTCACTGTTTACCAAAATGTTAGAGTAAAGTATTGCTTAGCTATTAGATAAACCATGTTGTGCTACACTACCTGGCAAGCATGCAGTCGAGACAAAACTGTAAGATAAAACTTGAAGAAGAAGCTTGTTGTGAGTATTCGTCTGTATTCAACCTGGCCACCTGGTGCATTTGGTGCAAGTGGTAAATCCTCCTCAAGATGTCGAGTTGCTTCCGACACAAGCTCTTCATCCCAGTTCCTGTAAAAACCATTTAAAACTGAAACGAACTTCTGACAATTGTATAAACATTCACACAGTATTCCTACTACGTACTTCTGTAAATGCTCCTTAAAACTACTATACTTCAAGCCCCATTAAGAGCTAAAACTTTGACACATTGTCCCCATTTTAACCTCGTTCGCCCCCTCCAAACAAAATGAAAAACATGAGAAACCTTGCAGATTAGTAGCGCATATTCACTCTTCCTTCCCACGTGGGAAGACTTGCATAAGAGTTCCAGTCTATCGTCAATTTTACATGTAACATTTCGGGTTATTTTAAAAAAATGGCGCACTTTCCAAGAAGCTTTCCCAACTATATAACAAATTATCTCAAACACAAGCCCTCTGACACCCTAGGAGAGCTTCTACTAATCCTACGATGTTATCCTCTCATTTAATTGGTCCGAGAAACTTCTCGTTTAGTAACAAATATGAAAATTCTAAAAGTAACATTGTCTAAAAATAACAAAAAAACTGAAAAAAATGGCTTTTAAAATGCAAATTCTCGAATTCAGTTTACAAAGAATGTCATCCAACGAAGTACAATTTACACGACAAGTTGATAGTTTGAAGCAATTGCTTTCCTAAGCTACCATGGAGCTGACGTTTTTAGTATTAGCTCTTCCTTGGAGCAAGTTGTAAAAACATATTACATTTTAGTAATCTACATAATCTCTGCGTGGGACATAAATTTACCTTCCCTTAACGCGCCTTCTGAATTTTCATTAAATAGTTAAATTTTATACAAACCAATTAATTAATGTACAAGAAATCGGTGTCGGTATAGATGTACCTTCCTACAAGGGCCTTCATAGTTTTCAAAGCCATAACAGTGGTCGGTGCCATTCCTCCATAACTGAGAGCACAGTCTTTTACTATCCACCTTGAAGAACTGCCGTCTTTTTCAACAAC
>JANVCF010186857.1:0-10289 GCA_025388745.1 Hydrozoanthus gracilis
GCCGTATAAGCCGCGACAGAAGCGCGGTCAGTCAGTTTTAATCGTTACGTCATTATCATATTTTAAACTAAACACTATTAGTACACCAATGTATCCTACAGCCCGTGTTCGAATATAGAAACAATTATTTCATTTCATTAAATAATATTGTTGTGAGAATGTTTTGTTTCGCCAAACTATTTTTTTTATTTAAGGTTCCTACACTCAACACAATGATTTACTTGTGTGTACCGTTGGCACTTCTGACGAATTGCCAAAATTTGCCAAAACTTGCATGCCTCATAACTTTGAATCAGCAGTTTTTTAAATACATTATAACACTTAGAATTTTCTATGACTTGGGCGCGAGACTTAATAGTCCATTTTCTTGTGTTGATGTATCGATACATTTATGACATTTATGTTACTGTTATAATTGATACATTTTCAAATACATGTATTGTAGTACCTTAGACCTGCTTCAAACACCGTATTTTAACCGTATCGAATTAAATTCACGAATTAAATTCTTAAACTGTCTTCTAGGCCCAGGACCAACTGCATAGTATAATGAGTTGTGTTGGATCTTAACTTCATAACATTAGCCCGAGAGGAAAAAGAAAGATTTAAAATTTGTTTGCCAATGAATGTTGATCTAAACGTCACAAAAATTTTTCAAATATTGAAGAGTGAAGTCAGTTTCTTTCAAACTTTAAACAATGGTTGTTTAGCCGGCTAGCGATTGATCATGATCCCGCAACAGGCTATCATGCGTTTCTAAAGTGGCCTATTGATGAACGAAGCTTTCATAGCTTTCTTTATAAACTATTCCTATCCCCCTAGCTTACCCTTCTTATCTCGCTGGATTGAGCGTCCAAGGGAGACTTTGGGCTCCGGCGCTATTAAAACCCCTAGCTATGAAAAGGGGCTGTCGCAAGGTACGGTTTAGTAAAATAACCTCCCTTCCGGCTGCGCCCATAGCCTAGCCCCAAGGCCCGGTCTTGCCGGGCCCTGTGATATTTAAAACAGTGGCGAATTCCGACAGGGACACTATCATTTGCGTAGAAAGCATTCGCAATGCCCTTTTTCCCGCACATCCAAATTTTCGTGAAAACTAAGGATCTAGGGACACAAACTTAGGGAAAAGGTCAAAACAATTGTACTTTCTAGGAACCCAGTTTAGAGGGTGGGGATTACGTGCCGCCACCCACCACCTTTTTTCAAAAATGCTGAATTTCATGAGCAAATCTCACATTCAATAAAATAGATATTGAGAAAGTTTTTGCACCAACGCCTTCTTTGTGGAGAGAGGAGTCCATAACGCAATTAAAAAACACTACCTTTGAACCAGGTTTTGAGAAATTGAGCTCTGAAAAAGTGGTGAGGGGTGGGGTAGGGGGTATGTGCCGCCACCCACCACCTCTCCCAACAAAATTGGGTTACTTAAAAATACCATTGTTTTGACTTCTTCCCTTACGAATTGGCGACGAAAACATTTAGGTCCTGAATCTACATTGTCTCGTCTTGATCGCACCCGAGTGGTTTCATAAGAAAGAAAATCAGATGTGTTTTGGGGGAGGAGGTGGGCAGGGGGTGAATAGAGTGGCATGGGATAGAGTTAAAGAAGAGTGATAAAATATGAGATGGGCTGTGGAGCAAAAGATTCCTTTTCCTTTTTTTTTTGGTCGCTCTCCAAGATCCCTAGCTCGATTTTTAAATATTGTGCAACAGTTACTTTAATTACGTACGTGTACTACGCTGAAGCAAAAAGAAAAAAAAGGTTTTAAATTTTTTTTTCTCCCTTAGGGGCAGTTTACATGATACCGGAATGAGTTCATTCCGTCGCCATACATTTCACTGCATCCCGAGACGTAATTGATGTTGTTCCAGAATGAGTTTATTCCGATTTTTAATCTGAATTAAATTCTCGTTCTGGAATGACATTTCATTCTGAAAACGAACTCCGTTTCGGGATTAAAACTGCATTCGTATTGCCATCTGTATAACTGAAAACTGTCTGAAAACAATTTAGCAAACGCAGCAAAAGGAAGAAAATGGTTAAAAATGATTTGCGCTGAAAATGGGGCGGAAAAAAAAAACAGAAAAAGTCCTTGGGTGTTTCCAAGTTTATTTCCGTGCAGGTCAAAGAAGTAGTCTTTGGTCACTTGTTAGCAACAAAAACTGCAGTCAATGGCCATCAATGGCCCAATATAACACTTCGTGCGCAATACGCGCAATCTTTGAATTTCTGATGACTGAACCAGTCGTTCTCGTCATGTGAATACACTGTGTGAACTTCTTTCCAGAATGAAAGTCATTCCGGAATGACTTTCATTCTGGTATCATGTAATCAGCCCTTAATACGCGTAAAGGCGGAAGTTCACCCAAACAGGCCAAAGCGCGCTTTGTGGCCACTTTTCCTCGTGTTCTTTACGATATATCCGTCCATGATAATCGTATCGCTCAACATATAGATAATGTGAAAGTGAATCAGCTTGAACATTTCTTGATTTTTGAAATGATCGTGAGTTTTGAGTTGTATTTTATTTTTGAAGATTGGTTTTTTTAAAGAGAGTTTTGAATTTGGCAATTTTTTCAGGAAGTTTAGAAATTAATTTTTAAGTTATTATTTGGTATAAAATTGCTAAAACCGTCCTCAAACCAAAGCTGTACTATTCCCTTGTCAGGTAGGACGGTTTGTTAATTTTTCTCAATATTCTTCTTATTCAAACATCTTTTTCGACTTCCTCACTAGGCAACAAAAGCTAGGTGTACTGACGTACAGTAAGGGCGCAAAGAGAAAAAAAAATCGTTATGGGTTTTTCTTACGTCAAAGGTAAAAATAGTTTAGAATTAATGAATCGTAATATCTCACGCACACATCAGTTAATAAAATTGAAAGTATTCAATTTTTTCACGAAAGATAAAAGTTTAAGCCGATGGCCCTGCCTTGTTTTGACTGCTAATGGAAATACTGGTGGCGGCATTGTTAAAGGAAGCTGGCTTTTGTCCGTTGCAATGGCTTGTTTACTTTCAATTACAGGCTTTTATTTGCGAAAACAATCTCGCCTATTTATGCCCCCAGGAAACTGAGCACTTCGGCGTTTCACTCGTAGCTACAAGTGCGCAAAATCAACTATAACGGCCGTCGCTTTCTTGTTTGTATTTAGCTCGTGTGAAATTCGAACTTTCCAACTCCTCGCTTTACGTGAAATGTTAAGATGGTTTTAATGTAAATCAGAGATGACTTTATATTCAGAGCGGTTGATACCGAGAACCACATGAAAGTTCATTTTGACATGTGTACAGGGAATTGTCATCTTAAGTGACAGTTCTGACAGCATGAAATATCACAGTTTTATTTGTGGCAGCTGCAATGGTACTTTTGACATCAGTAAATGACAAGTTTGGACCGCATCTTACATCTTAACGTAGTATTACAATAACACCTAACTTCTATTATACCACAAACAGTGTTTTTTATTAAAATTTGCCTCTTATAAACATCACGAACTTAAAGAAACGTTTTCAGCATTAAACCTTTAAACACTCGAAAAAAAGCCTTACTAGCAAACTTGTCATTGTGTTGTGGCCTTTTTAATCTGCGTTGTGAGATGTGATGTTGAGCGCGAGCAAAAACATAGCAAAATTCCTTTTGTTGTTTCACAAATCACCGCAGAAAAGTTTTCACCTTAAAAAAACTCATCCTTTTAGCGGCATTTCGAAAGGACATCTGAGCGCCCGATAATACCCAGAGAAAACTATATTTCCCTTTCACTGTCGCGTTCGTGATCTGTCAACACGTTGGCTTTGTGATTTGAACTACGTTTGTTGTAAACTCGCGAATGTCAAAATTTCTGAAAGAGTATTAAATCACCCTCTTCTCTTTTATAAAGCAAGTGAAGTGTTTCCCTCGAAACCCATAAACTAGTTACATCTACGAAAGCTCTTTTCTTAAGTAACAGAAAACGAACTTTCTAGACCGCGAAACGTCTTTCAGTGTCAGCCTGTCGCGTGACAGCGCACCGAGGTGATTTTGACATGACACAAACACGTAATTTCGTAACTCATTGCTGCATATTTTTAAAAGCTTACTCATAAACAAAGAGCCAAATAAGTTTCTATTATGAACGTGTAAGTATCTTTATTAGGTTTTCAAGCTGTTAAAAAATTACCCCGCTCTATGTGATAATGCCACGCAATACAGCACAAAAAGCTCTTTTAATAAGTTGGCGAGAGAAACCTGTTTTAACTAGCGGTGTAAAAACACTAAGCTTTCGGCTTGCTGTTGACGAGAGAAGCGTCAGCTTTGTTTCAGAAAACGTGTTGCCTGAGAGCCTTGGAATTTTAGCGGCTTCTTTTTCTCAAAGATATCGATTTACATTAGCTTCAAAACAAGAACCCATCAATCAATTGGCTGCTCGTCGACTCTCGCACAATATTTCTCGATCCGACATAAATGAGATAAAACAAACTGACTTTGGTAATTGGCTCTCGTCCGTTTGTGGTCACTACTCATTTTCCAGAACAAGAAAATAAAGGCTTTAGCCTACTAGAACAAAATGCTATGTAAATACCAAGAGATTTCGGGCCGAACACAACAACTTTGCATTTGAGCAGTTTGCTTAAGTGATTTGAACAGCCAATCAGAATTGGGCTCAAATTAGAATTAATTGACAGATCGTATTGAAATTGGACTTCGAGGCGTGGTTATTAATCAGACGGTTTGTATTGATTGGCTGTTGCTCTTAAAATCAGAGAGCACATAAGATATATTCATATGCAGATATAGAGAGAATTTGTGAATTCCGTTTAGTGACTGCTGGTGGTATCGATAAAAATGTTCAGCTAAGACGGGAACCAAAGACTGAAAGCTGGCAAAGTTCAAAGTTACTGATGAAAACGAGCGCACCTCGTATACATTGATTGTTGCTTTTTCGATAGTTCGTAGCCGCCATCTTCGTTTTTGATCTTTTCAACAACAAAGATTGAGACATAAAAGGAACTCAAGAAGTGGTCATGAATTCAACACGAACGCTTTGTAGCTTATTAGTTCTGATTTGTACTTCTTGTTTATGTACCGGTCAAAAGAGAAAGCAGTGGAGCTGCGAGAAAGTGACAATTCCTTTATGTGAAGATGTTGGTTACAACATAACTCGAATGCCGAACCTTATGGGCCACGAGACACAGCAAGAAGCTCAACACGAGTTACGCCAATACCAACCTTTAATTAAGTACGGCTGTGCAAGCCAGTTGAAGTTCTTTCTCTGCTCTGCTTATGTACCGATGTGTACAGAAAAGATTGATATACGCATCTCGTCATGTCGTCCCCTTTGTGAACATGTGAAAAGGCGCTGCGTTCCCGTGTTAAAACAGTTTGGAATTCCATGGCCTGGCAATTTGAACTGTTCACTCTTTCTTCCCAAGAACGAGGGAGCGAAAATGTGTATGCCTGGCCCTAACATAAGTAGCAGTCTTGCTCCAACAGTTTTTCGCTCGACTGAACCACCGGGAACGAGGCGACGGACAAAAAAAGGGTCC
Organism: Hydrozoanthus gracilis; assembly: GCA_025388745.1. Lineage (NCBI taxonomy): Eukaryota > Metazoa > Cnidaria > Anthozoa > Zoantharia > Hydrozoanthidae > Hydrozoanthus > Hydrozoanthus gracilis. Next base: position 5,521 of record JANVCF010186857.1, read on the forward strand.
GAGCAGTGTAGAAAATTTAAGAATAGCGAGAACTATTATTACGTGAAGAGCACCGAATCGTGTGCGTTGAATTGCAATAAAGATGGCATTTTCACGGCTAAAAACAAAAAGACGATGGATCAATGGATGGCTGCCTGGTCGATTTTGTGCTTCCTCTCAACCGCAGTAACGTTGGCTACTTTCCTGATTGACACAGCTCGGTATAAATATCCCGAAAGAAGCATCGTTTGGATCGCTCTGTGCTACAATTTCTATTCGGTTGCATACATAGTGCGACTGGTGGCAGGCCGCGAAATGATTTCATGTGACAAAGATAATAACGGCGTTGAACACCTTGTACAAGACGGTCTTCGTAACACTGGTTGTGCTATTGTTTTTCTCGTGCAGTATTTTTTCTGTATGGCGGCGATAATTTGGTGGGTGATTCTTGCACTCACATGGTTTCTGGCTGCTGGAATGAAATGGGGAAATGAAGCGATCGGCTCTTACGCGAACCTTTTCCATGTTATTGCGTGGACTTTACCGTGTATAAAGACAATATTCATACTCATTATGCGAAAAGTCGATGGCGATGAACTTACGGGCCTCTGTTTTGTTGGGAATCAGGATTTAATGGCTTTGACGGTATTTGTTCTTGGTCCGGAGTTTACATACCTTATTATAGGCACATTGTTTCTAATAGCGGGCTTTGTCGCCATGTTTAAGATTCGCACGAGTATTCAGCGAGATGGAAACACGAAAACAGACAAACTAGAAAGACTAATGGTTCGCATTGGAGTCTTTTCCGTTTTGTCGACAGTTCCAACCACGGCGGTTATTGCGTGTTATTTCTACGAATATGCGAACAAAGAATATTGGTATTACGGCAGAAGAGAAACCGGGATTGCAGAACCAAACATAAACATATTCATGTTGAAGACCTTTATGTCGCTTTTTGTCGGGATAATCTCAGGCATATGGGTTTGGTCATCAAAAACAGTAAAATCATGGAGATCATTTTATAAAAGACGAACTCGGACACAAAGTCAGGGGAAATTATTTCACAGTAAGAAAAACCGTAAAGACAAAGTAGAAACTCCTGTGTAAGCACTGAGGCAACGCGACAGATCGTCTGTGAACGAAAAGAACGCACTAAATGCGGACTTGTACAGTAATTGTGAGTAACGACTGCGTACATCGTAATGTGTAGAGCGAGCTAAAATTGTCGAGGAAACGACAAAATAAATTGTTAGTTTAGAGTCTAGGTGCAACGTTGTCCTTGTTCACACGCAGCCTTTGTGATAGCGCTCAGGCAATTATCACCTAATTTGCCTGCCTCCATTGCTTGTTTCTGATCTTTAAAAGAATATTTCTTGTTTTATATATACCAAAGATGGTCAAACGCTTTCATTGCAAGTCATTCGGAAACCATTTGTGGAATCGTTTCTGATTGCGTCGAAGCCACAAAGAATTCGGAAGACAATATAAAACCCATCTCGATAAATCCAAAATATTGGCATCTTTAAATCATGTAAAAGATATTCAATTCAGAATGAACGAGTATTTCTTTTTTTATTTATGTATTTCCGCCGTAACAAAACATATAAAGATAGTAGGTATCATTTGCAAGTTTAATTTTGTAACCCCAATCTCTTGTTTCACATTTAAACTGGTCTATATACAATTTGTTCATTTATTTTTATCGATTTTATTCAAAACAAGCGAGGCCCGCCGAATGGTAAAGATCGTCACGCTGTGGTAAACACAGGTCAGAAATTACTTTTGTTCGACGTCCTAATTGAACATATTCTAATGTAAATAAATATACTGATATGGACTTGCTTATGAGAAGAACTGTTGCCTTATACATATTGATGCTTTCAAATCATTTCCCTTGCCTGTCTCTGGCGATAAATAGACTCGAAAGCAGTTGTAACTTGCAAACGCTGATTGACAACTTTTTGAGATTTTAATCACTTTGCATTGCCATTGAAGAATATCGACGAAACAAAGACTGAATACGTGTCGTTTCTCAGAAACATGCCGGGGATGAACGGGTTCATTTGGTTGATTCTTAATCAAACTTCACGTTTTTAAAGACAAAGCAAATTCAGCGCTGCTTTCTATGAACGCGCGGTCGCCCCGTAACACCGTCGTAGTTGTGTTATTTGTAGTAAATTCTTCGCTCTTCAAAGTCGACATTCGTCCCGCTGTTTTCCGTCAACCATATATCCGGACAACAAAACAGCTTCGGCCAGAATTTAAGCAATGTTTCCTTGTTTCTAACGGCTTGCAGAATTAGTGATTTTACACAAATAGATTCGAAATCCTCCGCAACTATTTCCTTGATAACGCGATTCCATTTTAAAATGGGTTAGACCAGAAGTATATAAAGGCGACTGACTGCTTTTAACCTATATATATTATGCCTATATAGCGTGCGTTTGGTCTAACAGTTTTGACCTTAAGGAAAAACTGTACTTCTCAGAGGAGGCCGGAAATTGCGACAATAGTTATTGTTTGCTGGAGCCAGAAAGTGCAAGCGTAGAGTATTAACGGAAAGCCAACCAATATAAACAATGGCCGTAGTTTAAAAAAGACTCTACTAGATTAAAATTTGGAGGGAATCAATATTTATAATATTAATGTAGTATGTGCGCAAATTTTGGCAACATATGTTTTGACTGGACTGTAAAAATACAAACCTGTTTTTAATATCGTTTAGGTACAGATCAGCTTTCGATTCGAGCCTTCTGCTTTTCTTTTGTTTTTAAACACACATCTGTGCGTAATATTTTGGTTTGTTAACCACGCTCTGGCTAGCTCTTCCTCGATAAACAATTTAATGAAATATTGTGCATATGGGGTGCGCAGTGCTCGAGACTGGAAATGTGAAAGAGATTTTTTGTTTATATAAATGTTTCTGTTGGTCACGAATATCATGCTCCCTTTTCTGTCTGCCATTACCTTGAAGACTTCACTTGGGCCAGTTGGGGTTAATTTATACTGTGTGAATGTCGTAAAATAAGTGTTGATGATATTATTTTGCTCTTATAATTGAAACTTATTTACAATTCTCTAGTTCCCAGAGAAATCACTTTGAACTTATTTGCACTAACAAATAAAGAAAATTTCTGGGAAGACTCTCCATCCCTCCCCTACTCAAATGACTAAACTGTCTCGCAAATGTAAGTTTGATACAATTTAGGCCCAAATGCCTTCACAACATGTTAATCATGCTCGTACAAAAAGGTTAGTAGGGACAAATTAGCGACTAAATCGTAGTCATACAATTGAAAAAGATAAATTACAGCCAAACTAAGGCAGGTCAATGGCCCTGTACATTAACCCCTGAATCAAGGTGGCATTGACTGAACTCCTTGTTATTCTTAGCCAAGCAATTGGAGAAGAGCTGCAAATCTGAAATATCACAGCTGGTTGATAAGAATGAAATGAGACCACAAAAACAGTAAGCTCAGACAGATTAAGTGGTGTTTAGCGCTTCAATCAAAAATTAGTTTAAAGCCAATTTGCTATTTGCGGGACGGCAGACATATTGCGCACGTGTCAGTCGCTGCTCGGGTTTCTCTCAGTACGCGCGTTTTGAGGGAAGAAAAACATGCAAAATATACGGAAGTGCCGGAAAAACACAAGTAAATAAATTGGTAATTGAAGTTTCTAGTTACCTCGTAAGAAGTCTCTCGACTTGCATACTTGCAACGGTACACACCCAAGTAATATACTCTCTTTGTGCAGCGACAAGATCTGTTACTAAGAAAACAAAACTTAAAACTTTTTATCATGCAGTCAAACACACGGATTTGTCTGAAGCGGATGTAATATTAGATGATGTGAAGCCAAATAAGAACCGTAGGAATGGGAAACGGTTTTAATTCTCCCCTTGGACTTAATCAGACATTCGGATTATCCGATGTGAATATTGGACAATGGCGCACCCTAACTGGCTTAAGAACTTTCTTTTTTTCTTTTTATACCTCCATCGTATAATGAGACAAATATATGATCTGAATATGGCGCGGAGCCGAGAATTTTGTAGTATTTTTTAAGAAAGTTTGAGGCTTGTTAGCTAAAACGAATTAAGCAAATGCAAATCGACCTACATGCACAATTCTTTACTTTTGATCCAAAGTAATTGCTGGTAGTTGTATTATCAATATTCTCAGAGGCATTTGAACAACGTTCACTTGCACGCTCTTAGGAAAAGCCTCCGTTCCGGCACGTGGCTGAGCAATCGGTGATGGCAGCCAGACGGACTATACAAAAAAGCTTCAGTGTTGGCCTGACTACACTTAGCTTACAATCATATACCACGTTCAAAGCTCTAAGAGGAAGAGATTTGTCATGTCAACTTTAATAACTCATCGACATATTTACTTTTCAAATAGTTGGTCTGTAGGAATGATCACGTGGTCGGCAGAATTGATCACGTGGAGCACGTTTATTTTACCCGCATGATCAATCTGCACTAGCAAAGGGGTCGATCGTTTTGGTTTGATTTCCCCTGTGCCACAATACCAGGAGCCCATTATGGTAGTAAATTTTTTCTTTATTTCTGCTGATTTCGTGATCAATGAGTTATTTTTGAAAATATTTTTTGGAATGTAATTTAAAATGTGTGACGAGTGCGTGTTTGTGTCTATCTCAAAGAAAGACGGTAATGTATATGTACTATTATTTAATGTCAGTAGCTCCTTCAGCTCTCAGAGAGTGCTGTTATCAGTGGAAGCCGACGGTGCGCCCTTTACCCCCTCCCTCTGTCAGTGCTCCGT
>JANVCF010186879.1:0-10288 GCA_025388745.1 Hydrozoanthus gracilis
TCCTGAGTATATTTGCGAACTATTAAATCATTATCAACCTGCTCGTAATCTATTGTCAGTTGGCCAGTACCTTCTGATCATCCCAAGGCCAAATCAAAGAACAGACAGAGCATTTTCGGTAGCTGCACCAAAGCTATGGAGTGCCCTGCAGCCCGCCGACATAACGAAAAGCGACTCGATAACAGCATTAAAGTCAAGATAAAGATTTTTATATTTTTAGGAAATAAGTTTTGCAATTTTTTGTAACAAACAGCTTAGCTTAATAAGAGTTTTTGAACTGTTTTATTGTGAAGTGCTGAAGGAAAGATGTAAATGGCGTTTTGAAAATGTTGAATTTGTATTTAGTAAATATTATTATTCAAGTAAAGGAAGATTACCAGAATTTCTGTTGGACGTTCTCGTGGCAGTTGGAACTTCAAAACTGAGCTTTTTACGTCGTGTAATTTTCAAAACGACATCATGCAACTCGTCCTCGGCGTCGCCTCTTAATACTGAGCTAACCGCTGCCCTGTTATCACCACGTGTTCGTTAATATCTCCGCCTTTTACTTTTCGAACGAACGCAATGAGCGGCGGCTATTTTCTCAGGTTACTCGAATATTTAATGAGATAAGATGTATCTGTACAGTGCTCGGGTCAGTATATCCTAATTAGTTACTGGTTGTTAACACTTTAGCAGTCCGGCTTCCCTCCCGTACCGTGTGCTGTCAGTAACGTCACTGGTGAGGAGCCTACATTGCCTTCAGGAGTACGCAACACCGCTGGTCAATCTATTCGCATTACTGGACTTCAGAAATTTGGGGTAAGAAACACTTGGGTGTGTTGAATTATTTGCGCATGCGCAAATGATAACTTTCCAAAAGTGACAGGGCTTATGGAACCATTGATTAGCTGTCATCGGCGGGGATGTGGGAAGAGGAAGGCACGGAGGGGATTGGGGGGGAGAGGGGGACCTGAGAATATAAAACTCCATACCTAGGGGACTTGTAATTTGTACCCCTATTAAGAGGGTTGTATGCTAGTAAGAAATAAAATATGTTCCCTTCAATGCTATTGTTGTTCTTGCTTTTAGAATCGTCCAACTTTGCGATTGAGAGTGCGGTACAAGCACACGGGACAGGAAAAAAACGAACCTATTGAGCACATGATGACTGAGAAACCGCTGTACGCAAAGATCGTAGAATAACGCCACTGTGAAAAATATGTCAGCACCGCAGGCGCAGCACAAGTGGACAACAAAAGCCATTTAGCTATGAATATACCAAACAATCTTGGACAAATCTGGTAGGGTTTCGTTGAAGAAACGGTTAAAGCTCTTGAAAACTTCATGCAACTGTCTTCTTATCTCGATGTTACGATGGTTCGATTGTTAAAAAGGGAAACAATGCTTTTTTTAATAACAGTGCTGATACGTTATCACCTTTCTCATTCGAATTATTACAGACAGTTTTCTCGTTAGTTTTCATCTTTGAGACATGAAGTTCATCAATAGTCTGTTTTCTGTAGCACTACGATTCCAATCCTCTAATGATTTCAATGGAAACTTTCAACTTGGTAATAAAGTTATAAACAAAGTGCTCCTCAAGTTGCCTATATATGAAAGCTTAGAAAAAATTCTGGGTCACTGACGGGAATAGAACCCGCAACACCCTGATTACCGGTCTGATGTTCTACCCTTTGATGTTATATGGAATCATTTGAGAATTAGAATCATACAGTAATATATACTGTTGTACATAGCGAACGAGTTGAAGCTAGAAGGTTTGGCCAGCTGGTTTAGACAAGAATCAATGACTCGGCTTCCCATGTGAGTCTCTGTAGCTCAGTGGGTAGAGCATCTGACCGATAAACAAGAGGGTTGCGGGTTCGATTCCCGTCAGTGACCAATTTTTTCTGACCATTCAGCTTGGAGAGCACTTTCTGTCTAACTATGTAGCAGTTGGCGTGTAATACTAGGCGGGATGAACTGTTCGTGGCTGGATTACGAGCTTTCATAAAACTGGAAAATTATCAACTTTGAAATCATGTCAAATACACCAACTATATTTATTCTTATAGGAAGTATGTGGAGAATTTAGGATTACAAACTTTTGGTTAAATATGGCCACGGAAACTTTTGGAATTCAATTTGTTCAGGTTAGATTGGTCAACGCTTGGAGCTGTGAGTTTCAAGTGGAAAAGATGTGGAGTATTGAAACACATACACTGCGCAACCTTCCTTTTCTTTGCGTCAACAGCAGAGTTGAAGCGCCATTAAAGGAATTTTCTACTGTATGACATTATTTGTCTCAAATAAAACTTCTAAATTTCCATATCAGTAGCTCAATTTTGGTAATCCTCTACATAAATCTAACACCAAGTAACTGAGTTTGGTCGCCTCCACGGTTTGAATTTCCCGCGCGCCGCCATTTTGAAATGTGACGTGTTTTAATTGCAGTGCCAGACCCCTCTCCTTCATTGCCATTGTGTTCATCCAGAGTGGAGACTGGCACTGCAACCGTAATACGTCACGTTTCAAAATGGCAACGCGCGGGAAACTCAATTCGTTGACGAAATTAAACTATAATGCTTGGCGTTTGGACTGCTGATGTGGACAGAAAAGTTTTGTTTTAGGCCAATAATATCATAGAATGGAAGATTCTTTCATCGAAAAGGGCGATAGACGGAATCACCGAAGGCTTGCTAACATCAGTTTTTACCATTCCATAAAATTCGAAACAGCCAGTCTCAAAAGCTTCAAAGAGGCGAATTAGCAAACGAAATCATATATTTTTCCAGAACAGTTTCGAAGAAACATACATTTTGTTCAAGTAAAATTGCTAGGTAAATTTTTGGATAATTTTATTAGTTTCTAGATTAAGAACTATTTTCAAAAGCAACCAGTTTATTTTATACTAGTACTACAAAGTAGATAACTGTTAATAAAAGTTGTAGTATTCACAGGTTTGATACAAATCTATGCACATTGTAGTAAAGTCAAATGTGTTGTATGACTCAGCAATGCTCCTCGATGCTGAAGTGAAACAGGCTATCCGAATATTTAGCTCGTTGTTTTTATCCAAGGACACTGAGTCAGCCTATATGTAGAACATAGTTCTGTATTCAAAGTGCTCCCCACAGGGTGGTACAGCGGCGTTGAGCTTCTCTACTTTCACTCCTGTACCGCTCTGCTTTTTTCTTCAAAAAATATAAACAGACAGAAACTTTCTCAAGAAAATAATTGCAGCTGGATTTTCCTTTGATCGAACAATGCCCTAAGGGATTTGATGATTGTCCTGCAGTCAAGCCGTGAAGGCATAGGAAACAGCCGATGAATGCTTCACAGGAAAATGAATCGAGTATGGACCAAATAACATTGTAACCATGATATATTCGAAGTTTTTATGATGCAACGATATACTTTTTGAACTCTTTTAAAATTTGAAAGTGATGAACTGTTACGTATCACCATCGTTTGGGAAATATTTCATAATGATAAGAAGCATTTTTTAAAGTATGGATCATTTTTACTTATTAGATATTTCTATATTTTTCTAATTCCGAATAAGTAGTGGCTGTACAGGTCGCATTCTTCTGTGTAATTGTGAATTCAGTTTTAACTGTGACGTTTCTTAATAAAACAGTGACGTAACTGCCTTTCTATCCCTCTTAATAAACGCCCCTCGAGATATATTTTTAACAGTATTCAATGTTTAGCCTTGCTCTTGTTTTTCATAGTCGAGTTTTGTTAAGGGCACAGGGCGTTTATTCGAGGGAGCACGGCTTGCCTTATTGCGTCATCGAAGTGCATGCACTTGTTTGTTGTTTATTTGTAGTAGTAGTAAAAATAAAGAAGCCAAACTAAAACTCGGGGGGGGGGGGGGGAATTCCCTCAGAAAATTGATATGAGTGCCCAGCGGATCTCAGACCTGTTGAGGTTCAAAAGTAACTCTATTGTTTTAAAGTCGAATTAAAATGTACAAATCGAAACAGGGTCAAAAATATTATACGTACACGCTCTAATAGGTTTATATACCTTCCAGACGAGAGCTTAATAAAACGACCTGGATATATCAACATTGTTTTTGTTAAATTTAAACAAGCTTAAGCTTCTCTTTAGTTAAAGTCCAAAACCAGTCGCAAGAGAGTTGGCAGTCATCCTGGTCGTACTTTTCAAGGTCATTTTCAAACCTGTCCGCCGAGCATCCCTATTGACCCATTTCTCAAGGGAGTTTCCCTACAATCGAATCTAGTGCGGCGCAAGTGGCCGAGCGGTTAGCGTGTTCGTAGTTCTAAGGTCGCGAGTTCGATTCCCGGTCAGACCACTGTGTTGTGTCCTTGAACAAGACATTTTACCCGACGTGTTCCAGTCGACTCGGCTGTACAAATGAGTACCAGTTCTGCTGGGAGCTAATCTGCGATAGATTCGTGTCCTGTCCAGGGGGAGTCAAAGGCTCACAACTGCTTAACACTACAGAAACCAGAGATAAGCGCCGGCCTAATGGCCAGTAGGCGCGGCTCGAGAAAGGATTAAGCTTTAGCATCGATATATGCTTCAGATCCGCTGGGGGTAAACTGATCTTTGAGCATATCATATGGAAAGGTGCCACATAAATGCACCACTTTACCTTTACTGGAATACAAAGAATCCAAGGAATACAGATTTTCAGGCGCATGCGTGAGAGTGACCGTGAACTTCTGTCGCCCGTTAACGGTTTTCGCCCGCAGTTTTTGTATTAACCTCTGGTTAATTTCTAGTACCTGGGAACGTTTTTGCAACTCCAAACGGATCGATACCCGAACACTAAGAATTTGAGCCGGGGCAAGTATATACACACACCATTTATTGTATTTTTATCAAATACCTAACCAATACTCAAGAGTTAGCTATAGGCTGTTGAGCCGTTTATACACCATTTGGACTAAAGCATTGATATGATAAAAAGAAAGAAAGATGGAACACTGCCTTCCAATAATTTGTCTTAAGCAGTCTGATGACCAGTATTAACCGTCAAAAATATTTACTACTCACAATATTTACACTATGAAACTAGATTACTTAACTTATTTGAATCTCAAGAGAAAGAGTTTTATGAAGTTATAAACGCAAGCACTGGAAAGAACCTCGAAAGATGTTTTAAGCTAACAATTATCTTTGTATTTAAATGTTTTGTGAAAAAAAGCTTTTTAGACTGGAGGATTGCAAGTGGGTAAGTGGAGACTGTGTTTTATTATCAACAAGAAAGAATGTTTAAGGGTAATCAGAGCCAAAGCAACAAAGTGAAAGTTTGTACAACTTCAAGAGGAATTTCTGTAAGCAGCCGGTTTGGCACAAATCAACGGTTGTTTAACGTCTGATGCTTCTGTTTTTGGACAAGAGACAAAACCAGTTTTGTACCTCGTCCAAAAAAAAGAAGAAACCGTTAAGGAACCCTTGTATAAATAGATTGATCAATTGATGGACTGGCTTATTTACTCATTAACTGCTAATGTTTAATTGATTCATTGTTTTACTAAATAAAAACGACAAAGCGCTCTATTTACTGTCATGAGTTTCCGCATCAGCTACTGAAGTACTCATGAATGGAAGCCAACACCGGATGTGCTCTTTCCGTCCCCTACCCTCCCTCTGTCAGTAGTCCATTTAACGGCTAATTAAAGCTATATAAAGCTTCACTGATAAGTAAAAAGACGCCGGAGAAAAACACTCAGTCGCCGAGGGTCAAACTTGGGAACAATAAACCCGAAGTATTTTATGAGTCGGGCTTGTTACGTCAGCTTAACCTCGCCACTGCAAGAATGGGTTTGATGGAGCAATAAGGTCAAAGCTCATGTTTAAAGCTCTGAGTAGACCCTGATTAAGAATATCGCTTTATGTTCAGTCATTATTATGATGTAATACCTAGTCAATACACTGATATATAACATCGACTCTCGGTTCAGTTATCTCATATAAAGTCACTTACATGCCTAGCCTTGACGTAACAGTGTCGCCAATGGACCAATCAGACCCGCTATTATACTTGTTCGGAATTACATTCCTCGACGTTTTTGTTTTCGTCACTGACGTCATCAGAGGCATTCGATATCATGGGCCTAAGAAGACTATTCCCCCTGGTGAAAACTGGTATTGTTTTGATCGAGTTTGACTCGTTATTGTATGTAAAAATGTTTCTGAAACCATTTTGCTTGCAGTGGCTTGCCGGGGGTGATCGACTCGGAGTTGAAGAGCTCGCTCGGAACCGTGTGCCGTTCGAAATCTTATTGCAGGCCAGGAATACGTAGCGGTAATAACCTCGGCGAAAGCGTTTAGAGAGAGAGCCGTACACAATCGGGTTAACACAGCTGCTGAGCGTGACTAAAAGCCCGCAGTAATAAAACATTTGCTTAGCGACTTGCAAGTGTTTCGCTTTTATAGTAGAGAAATCCCACAGCAGCCACGTAATCTGGTTGGGCAGCATGCAGATAACAAACAAAATTACAATTGTTGCGATTGTCCGCGCTACCTGCTTGTTTTCCCTGCTTGCTTTCTTTGTGGTGACCTGCCCGTTGCTCTTGATTGAAGCCCTGAAGGCTGTGGATTTGCTCAGGTCGCGCCAGATCTTGTAGTAAGCAACTGATATTATGATTAACGGAATTACCATCTGCAGAATAAACACTGCAACGGTGTATGCTTTCTGTGCCTCTGCGTTGCCCGAAAATTCAAAGCACTGCGAACCGACCGCTTTCATTCCCAGGAAGTATGGTAAAACCACTACTAGAGACATCAACCATATTAATCCGATAATTAGACGAATTGTACGTTTTTCTTCAGGTGGTAAAAATGGGTTCATTACATGACGGCACCTGTGAACAGCCATAACGGTCATAGTGAAGATACTGACGAAGAATGTTAGCGACACCAGCGGTATTATGAATGTGCAAAAAACAGGGAAGAAAAGTGCCCGATCACACTTCAAAAGTGCGGCAAGCTTAACAGATAGATGAAAAAGCAACAAGATAAGGTCTGAGACTGCGATGTTGGCGATAAGTAGATCGTTCGCATTCCTCTTTTTTCTCCCGGCCACAGCTAAAATGACTAATGTGTTTCCAGGAACACCCACCACTAGTGTGATGGTGATTATCACGACACGCGACAACCAGTATGGGTTGGCAGGGCTGCAGTGCGACAGCAAAACTGTCCCATTTGTAACGCTACTTGTATTATTCATTGTCGTGAACACAATAATCCTTTATCCTGGCCAATGACAGTCGTTGTTCTGGTTTACGTCGGTATTCAACTCAGCGAGGGACTATTTGCTTTATTTCAGACTCGAATAAACACAGTTTGACCAGCCACAAGCAATCGATGACTTGGTTCAATTGAGTTTCCCATCTATTTCAACAATTACCATCAATTTTAGTTGTATCTGCTTGTCTCTCTTTCCTCTCGATTTTACTTGTTTTCTAATGTTTAAATTTTGTTTGTTTTTGTTTATTTGTGTTGAGAGTTCCTCCGTATAAAACTTTCCCAATCGCTTCTATACTTCACTTGTAATGTAGAAGCTGCAAACCTATTAAGAAAAAATACACATTAATATCTTTTTACCTATCTCTTATTAAATTCTAATTCAAATATCAAGGGCCATTAACCAAATCTTGAGAGCTTTTTGCAATTGGACAAAAGTTGGTCTGTCACTGGCAGGACCGGGAAGTTATTTGACTGATTTCGTGCTAACGCGAGCGCTCAGAGATAACCGTTTGCTCTCTTAAACCGATCCAAAACTGAAGCCATGCAAAAGAATATGTTAATAACCTCGTTAGCTCGGTCTGTCCTCCTTTGCTTCGTCTTTCGCACAGATCGCGCTACGCTCGGTCTAGATCTGTACGGTGAAAGACCTCGGGGGAAATATTTTCCCGGACAGACTCCGTACCCGGTTGTTATATTAAGATATATGCAGCTAGGTTCTCAAGGAAATTTGCAGCCTGACCTCAAACTGATCTTGACGAATTGCAACGCGAGAATCCACTTGCACAAACTCTTAGCATTATAGTCAAGCCAAGCATTTAAAAGTTTTGCTCCGAAATGGTTTTCCTTACTGTTTATATGTGGGCTAATATCATCCTACAAGTCGGAATTGCTGTCATAAAAGACAATTTCCTACAGTTCTTTCTCTGTAGGGCGTCAAGTGAATCTGGCGCCTTGAACATTAGTTCTTCAACAGTTCTGATAAGAAGCCGAAAAAATTAATTCTTTTTATGTTTTCTTACATACTAGCCAGAATTAAATAAAAAACACAGCTTTTCGTAGAAAACAGTTTCCGTATAGTTTTACTTCTAAGAAGCAATATTTCTTTCCCAGTCTGACGAGAAGCCTGATCGAGAAGTGGCAAATCTTCTTAACAAACTATAAATTTAAAAAGCACATAATTATCTGTTATCTGAAAAATCGGAATCAAGTAATGACATTGCTTTCGAATTCATAGACAATTTTAAGAAGCGAAGTTTCTTCACCAAAAAAGACGAGAAACAAACAAAGCTATATTCCTCCAAAATACTAGCGATCAACTAAAAGGTACTGGTAACCTAGAAAAAAAAATTGTATCCTTTTTAAAAATCCACAAAGACTTTTTCTACTGAGCTTCTGCAGTTCATTTCCGAATCAAGCTAGCGTACTGCATTTTATGATTAAAAACTAAACCAAAGTTTAATTTGCTATTATGTTCAGCTGCTTCTTTAGTTAGCTTCAAAAGTTTCTTTTAGAAAGAGATATGAAATAGAGTTGAAAAAGCAATGCTAGATGCATTGCCTTTTTCAAGGCCAGTTTCTCTATTTCAAGAAACCTGCTTTAGATCATAAATTGCTTTCGGCGTGAAACTTTACTGCGACAGGCGATAGCTTGGATGAATAAGTGCAAGTCCCTCCACAGAGAAGTTTTTGATGCAGTTGAGGTTTGGTAAACAAAGACTCGTTGAACAAAAATAAAGACACCCAATTCTTGTTTATAGAGAAAATTGAAAGAAATTTAGAACATAAGTTGGCAGAAGTCAAGCCTTCGACAGAAATAGTTATTTTTAAGCGTCTTCAGCTCGTCTTATAAATAGAGAACCAAAATCCAGCTCTCTCGAGCTCAGTTCATCGACTGATCTAGAATACATTCGAGAACTTTTAGACTCAACAAGCCAGAACATGTACGTGCTTTGCAATTTATCGGCCGAAAAGAAAACTCCATTTTTTCTACTTAGCACTATAAAAGTTGTCTAGATTTAGTTAGTCTAAAAAATAGTTTTTCTTTTTTGTTAACTAAATTGTTTTGCAAACAAGTTTGTTTTGCTTTTATGCTCAGTATAACTTTTGATTTGAAACTAAGAAATGTTTTAGATAGTCGAGAGAAAGGGAAAACTGGCTGGCGGCTTAAAGAGTAAAACACACCTGTTGGCAATAAAAGCATGAATTGCTGACGGCAGGAAGGAAGCAAACAGCGGGAAGCAAACACGGGCCGACGTACAGTATAAGGTTATGGCTATGCAAATTTTGTCAGAAGCCTAGATAATTTAAGCATATTAGTTGAAATATAAAGGTCATTTTATATTTTTGGACTTGTTCTATGTCTATTTATTTGTTAGACTTGATTACTATTAGTTTACGGTTGAGAAAACTGTTACAAGATCCAACCGCTAGAATTAAGGGGTCATTCGCACAATTGTGGATCATTTCTCGCGTCGAAACCACAGAAAAGAATGAAAATGTAGCCATCACAATAAAAAAGAAAAACCTACTGGGATTTTCTCTTAACATGCAGCTATTTCTTGATAAACAAGTTGTTGAAACAAATGGGAAATTAATTAAATTTAGGCGCGAAAAGAAGAAAAAAAATGAATTAGAAAATGGCCAAAAAGTAAACCAAGAATCAAGATTGTAATTGTTTACTGACTGAAACTAATGATTGTTTTTAAACCTTCGCTCTACCAAATTTAGATATATAGATATTTCTTCCTTCAGCTAGATCATTGACTGACAAAATAGAAAACAAAGCTTGCAAAGTCGGTGCAACCATCGGCAAACAGTAACACAACAAAAGGCACAAAAGCCGTCGAATGTTTTTTTTCTTACTCCGGCTCAAAACCTTTTAAAATAAATTGATGTTTGTTTTAAATTTTTCAAAGATATGAACTCAATAGTTTAGACCTTATGTCTTTTCCAAGAATGTTGTTGAAATTGTTAAGTGATTAATGCAGTCAATAGCAATTGGTTTTGTCTTCTTTTTTGTTTGAAAAATGAAAAAAGGTCAAAATATAACAACAGTTGTGTTTAATGGACATTACCCAATT
>JANVCF010186912.1:0-10287 GCA_025388745.1 Hydrozoanthus gracilis
GAAAGTTAAAAGGTTTTCTTTGCTTTTGTTCTTGAGTTCTATGATTGGCTAAATTATTGCATCACAAAAGAAACATTGCTTTAAGATAGAGTCTTACTGCTTTTTACTTTAAAACTATATTGTATACAAATTGATGTGTTCGCAGAACGAAAATTTACACATTCTGGCGTGTGAAAAGCGAAATGCCGCAGAACAATGGGAGGTTCCCTAGTTCTTAGGCGGACCATTACTTAAAGTTGCTGTGTTCTCAGTAATTCTAGTTGGTTTTAGAATTTGGGGATGGAAATGATATGAACAAAGAGTATTTACAAAATCATCAGTTTTTGGTTCTGAGTCACAGTTCGAAAGATTTATATTAAAATCACCCATTAAAAGGCAGTGTTTCTTTTCCCTGCTTAATATCTCAACAATATGATAAATGAAGCTTAGGCTGGCATCTAAGTTACCATTAAGGTGTCTGTAGATGACACCACACAATATTTTGTTGAAGAGGCACTTCAATTTCAATCCAAATAGATTCAAATTCTGGTTTAGAACAGCAAAAGATATCTCTTTTAGTATACCAGATTAAGTTATTTCTTATAAATAATCCAACTTCTCCTGCGCTGGATAGAGTTGGCTGTGAAATGAAGCTATAGCCGGGAATACGAATATTCATAAGGGGGTCCATATCTTGTTTAATTTTAGTTTCAGATCTATTAAGACCTCATAAGATCTTGTGTGGTCTTGTTCTTTAGTTTGAACCGAGCTCTATAGATTTGATCCTTCATATCTCTCCTCACAATCTTAGCTATGATAATGGGTGGAGATGCAGGACGTACAATTCCATCTTTATCCTTCCAAGATTTATTTGCAGCAAGAAGTCCGTGACTGATAGAGATGTCCATCGTCTTGAATGTCTACACACACGAGTCGGGCCAATTCCATCACAATCTCATTCGTGTCTTCCTCCTCTCGCTGAAGAATCCCTTTAATCTCGATACATTTCCGACGAATATATTGCTCTTGATCATTTATGTTACTATCGAGTTCTCTTAGCTTTTCTTTAATAAGTTATAACTGGGATTTGAGGGGCATATTTTCAATTTTCAATCCTCGGTTTTCTTCCTCGCTCGCAATGATTCAAATTCAGAACTGATGAAGTTCATAGACTTCTCAATGTCAGTAAGTCTTCTATCCATTTTCTTGCAACAAAAAACAACAATAAACACACAATAAAACGAAAATTATCAGAAAAAGCTACAAGACTAGTGAGTTTGAAGAAGAGGCAGAAAACTTCCGCCATCTTGTAGCACTGACCATTGACAGCTGAGCGATGACCGCTGACCGCTAACAGCTAGGCTTTGCAATTCTTCCATGTTGAAGAGCTTAATAATACTATCGTTTGTTGAGTCTGAACTTTCTTAAAGGCTGCTGGAGCAACCATCAGGAGACTTCTCAAGACTTCTCAAAGTGTTGATAACAGGTAGTTTACGTGACATAGCAGCGTCCAGTCGTTAAAAGTCTTTTTGTCCCATTCAAAAAGAAAACTGTACCAAAATGGCTGCCGTTCAATACTGGATTAAAATAGTTGGCTTTGCAATATTGTCAGGTACATTTTTTCTTTTCATGCAGTTCTATGTTTTGAAAGTTTGGAACTGTTTCAAAGGTACAAACTTACTTTAGAAGCAATTTTACAGCTAAAACGTTTCGGTCTAATAGCTCTTGAAGGAAGGAAAATATCAAATCGACTTGCTGGCATTCGGTAGATATACAATCTTTTTTCTTTCTCCTTTGACCTTTCTTCTAAATTGATAAGGTGGTTTTGCGATATAATTTTTGCATTGAGTTTCATTTCCTCGTTATATCTTGCAGTTTACCGAGTATGAACGTTATAGCGCTGGCACTGGTTAAAAATACTTCAATCGAAAGTTAACGTAGCGGGGCAAAAAATAATAAAACCTTTGTTTTTCGCAAGCATGCATTAGATTTCGAGGCTACTTATGGCTTATACTCTCCTTATAAAAAATATTGTTTTCGAACAGAGGCTGAATATCCGTATCTTTTGCCGATTTTAGACTGAAAATATTCTTACAATCAATCTTAGTTCCAATAGTTAGTCACTGTGTAATAAGACGCATTGTTCATGCAATTTGTGCAAGTATACTGTATTTATTACCAGTTCCGTTTGCTGAACTATCAATGCCATTGGCAAGGATCGGTCATGAATTCTATGGACATGCAATACAGTATGCTTATACGGCTGATTAATCTATTTTTTTATTTGCTTTTATTTGCTTTGCCATTTTGGATTAGAATGTGTTTGCAATATAATGTGATAATTTTTTTCAAACATGCTAAGTTGAGTTCCTAACAAAATAGGCTCTCTGATCTGAGCCTCGGTATTATTTCAGCCTCAATATACTTACAAAGTTTCTTTTATGAAAAAGAGAGTATTTGGTCCAGAGGGTTTGTTGAAATGAAGATGGTTGATTAAACTTTTTATTCCATTTTAGGAGTCAACATATACAAAAGAGCAACCTGACAAAGTTTGAAAAAAAATCTATGTGGGGGTTTTTTTCAGGGGAATGATCTTAAATTGCAAGTGAAACAGTAGCTCAATTTACAATGGATGTCAATTTTACTTCCAATACTACTGTGTTACCCAGGGCTTAAAATTCTGCTTACATTACAGCTAACAAAGCACCCAAACCTTATCGAATCTGAATTTAAGGAAATTTGGATAATAACTTGAACATGGGCGAAGTAGATCCGGCACTATTTCCTTTATTTATGGGACCCTTAATTCCTTGATACCATACATTCGAGTTGAATCAGTTTCGTTTGTTTCTACACAGGACTAAAGTGAATTTTTGTTAACGCTTTTTATTCTGTTAAAGACATTTGTAATGAAATTATGATGTTGTTATTGAAAACTCTCTTATTGAATTATGCTCTCTATCTCGATGTTTCAGCAGTAGCAATCTATTTTGGTCCTGCTATTGCTTTTTGTGGTTTAAATGCCAATAACGTCATTGCTGTCGTTCTTGATGAAGATGGTGACATTGCAAACGAGGTAAAGTTCATAATTTGACTTTTTTTAAAGAAAAGAATAGTTTGTCTAGATCTTGCCCTTCGATTTCATTTTCTTCGATTTCAATTTTTACGGTAGATAACGTGTTGAAGGAACAAATGTAGCAACTGGTCCTAAATGTAACAAAGGTCCTAAATCTAACAACAACTGGTCCAGTAAATGTAACAACAGCTGGTCCTAAAAGTAGCAAAACTTGGTCCCTTAATTGTAACCACACTTTGTCCTATTAATGTAACAGCTGTTCATTAATTCAGATAAACATTTTATCTGATGAAATGAGACCAATCTCAGATTTGTGTACATTTGAATGAAAGCCTCAGACCAGCCTCATTTCATCACATTAAGTCCAAGAAATGTGTGAAACGGAACTCAACTCGCAAGGTCTTGTGTAACCACCCCTAAAATGATTTAGAAGTCTTTCCTTCCCCAGGACACTACAGAAATACGAATGAGATGTTCTGAAAAAATAATAATAGTAAACAACGAGGACACCAAAAAAAAACACCATTTTTGTTGTACCTGTACTGATTTTGAAGTTTTTAGAGTGAGAAACTTATCAGGAATAAACTACAGTTTGAGTTTAAGCTATTGTATTTTCATGGTCCATTCTCATTGTGTTATAAGACTGATAAGTGAGGAGGCATAATTACAAGGTTTGCATTACACTACCTTTTGTGATAAAGGGACTTTTATTACATTTGAGCCCTCGATGTCAGGCCCTAAATGTAATTACAGGTTATTACATTTAGGACTACTGGTTTATCACATTTAAGACCAAACGTTATTACATTTAGGACCTTTATAACAGTTAAGATCAATCTTAATTACATTTAGGACCTTTCTCACATTTAGGACCAAAACGGTAATACATTTTAGGACCATTATTACATTTAGGGCTTCTACAACAGTTTCTCTTTAATATTGCTTGGTTCAGTATGCTTTAAAAGTTAATTTCCTCCGTGTTGTAAATTTCTAGGAGTAAGTAATTTTTCATCGAAAAGTTAATATGAATTAAAACTAATTTATCGATTTATCGGTACACAATAAAAATCGATCACGGCTTACAATTTAAAAATCAAATAGTTGCTGGAGTAATTCCCGGAGTTAAGCCAAGCACAGGTAGTAGGCCTTGGTACAACACACCCTGTTTATTTATTTTATATTCCAATTATTTTATCATTTTTTTCAGGATCAAGAAGCAGTGGAACAAGCGGAGGTAAACTTACATTTTGTTTTTCTTTAATCACACGTTAAACTCGATTATCAACCCGACTAAGAACTCGTTTTGTTTATTATGAATAGGTTCAATCCCTGAGACTTTGGTGGTTAAATGCTAACATGATCAACAAAAACACTAATTGCACTTGTTTTATAATCTTTAGACATTTAAATAGTACAAAAATTTGTCTTATCAAGGAGCTTTAAAGATACCTAAATATGGTGAGAGACTTAACAACGAAGGAAGAAAATATTAATTATGTAAGATTCATACATTTACAAAAAACAGCTAGTTAAAATTGAATAAAACTAAACAAAATCCATATAAAAGGAAAACTCAAAAACACTGAATAGAGCAATACTATAAAGCAAAATAAGAATGTCATTACATACTGAGAAAATATGTTTAAGGTCTTTTTAAAGAACACAAACAGAAACGAACCCTGTACAGCAAACTTTTAAATTTTTGTGTTTCGTAAAAAAGTACAAAGCCATAAATCTGGCTCTAAAAATATGTTTTATAAACCATGTTACTTTGGTAGGAACTTCCTCTCTATAACAACATGCAGGTAAACAGATATGGTTCGACACACTCGTATTGTGATTTAGCTAAGTTTTAAAACATAACAACCTTCCCCATTGGTTATATGACATTAAGAGAAGAGTTATCAAGCTTTACCAAGTGTAATTACAGTAGACTAAATGTGTGAGGAAAAATAGAACTACTAGTGCCATTTGTTACGACATTCAAACTGATAAAACAACAGTTTCTGTTTCTCAGCTAGAGCCTTACCCGGGGACCACAGTTAGGGGCGACTTGGTTCAGCATCCAGAAGAGGACGGCTGATTTTATCATTGAGTAAACCGGAGACTTTGAGGCCAGAACTTATTTAATTTAATCTAAAACGTTTTAATAAGAGTTTGATTTAAAATTTTAGTTCCAAGGAACAGCGTAATGTTTCTTTACGTACCGTTGTTTGATGTTTTACTCAATTTAGTACATTGTTGACACTTTCAGACTAACAAATAATAAGTAGCTACTATGTTTGCACTCATACTGGAGATGTTCAAAGTCCAACGAAACATGTAATTCATTAGGGCCGAACAAGAGTGACACCTAGTGCGTTGTAAGCCAAGTGAGAAAAATAGTCTGCCAGGAATAAATCTTTGTAAATGATAATGACAGAATTAACTTCAAAAAATATATTCGAAGGCTAATGATAATGATAATGACAGGTTCAGTTATTTGAGAAAAATTTTTGTAAAGCAAACGCTTTAGTCTTTGCCTCTCTTAGTTAGTTACTTCTATCTTGTATTAGTATTTTTAGCCTTCGAATATCTTTTTTGAAGTTAATTTTTTTGTGTTAACAAAGGTTATTTTTCACCTTGACAGCTGAATTAACGCCTGTTGCCGTTGTTGTCGCTGTTGTGGCCTCAAAATCTTAAAACCACAGTTTATAGTCATCAAGTAGCTAAAGTGAAGTAAAAGAAACGTGTAACATAATTTTTAGGTAGATATCTATCTAATTGACGACTTTTTCTTCTTTTTCTGAGAGAATTAGAAGTCAAGGTGGTTTTTATACAATTTAACATATTCATATAATATGGTAATGACCAATGATAGAGGAAAAAATTCCGAATCTCGCAAATTCTATTAGTATAACGAGTTTTACATTTTTCTGTAACACATCATATTTTCGATTTCTTTTAAACTGTAAAAAAGCTTTGACTTTTTGTACCGCATTATAACACAGGCGTACAGCTCTATGGATAAAATTTCGACCAATAGTTTATGATATGTACGTGTAAATACAAATGTGTTTCGTGACACTTATTAGAGGGCAAAAATCTTTTTTTAAAAGAAAAACATCTTTTTTATAATAGTAAAATGTAATTCGACATTCGGTGTCACGTTGCACACGTGTTTGGCCTTTGGAAACTCTTGCCGCCGAAATAGACTAGATTATCATACAACCCTACACATTACTTTCAAAGTTGCAACATACATGTACGTGTGTAGTTGTACTTATTCAAAATGTATGTTTTTTTAAAAAAAGAATAAAAAGTCGTCAACTAGTTAAAGTGAAGTCAACAGAGTTTTTATGTGAGGAGACTTTGTTGTCACAATTCCACGTCTCCCACTGATTCACGGCTATTTATCTTTGAAAACCAACTAATTTCCAATTAAGTTGAAACTTCTGGATCGCTAGTCAAAGTATTAAGATGACAATTCCCGCGTATATTTACAATTATATTGATTCTCTACTCGTACTAAAGTACTAAGCTGGTGAACCGATCGATATCTACCTAAAAAATCTTGTTAAATGTTTCTTTGTGTCCGTTAAACAACCTCATGCTATATGCTAGCTCCGAAGCAAAAGCTTAGTTGTAGTTTCTTTGGGTTTCTAACGATTGTGTGACCGTGACATTGACGATATGGTAAAAAATTTCGGAAAACTGTTTTCACACATGAGGCTCGCAGCGGGTAAGATTTGAATTATCCGAGCTAAATTATTCTTATCTCATATTACAATGTTAGAGTTTCCTTGCAATGCAAAAATAATTTTCAGTATCGATGTAGCAGAAAGCGGTTTTGGCGATTAAATTTGTGCTATTTTCCGAGGTGTGGGCTTACCCTTCCAAGTAGCTAATTTCGAGATCAAGAAATTTTGTTAAAACTTGTTTTTCCAAGCAATACTTTTCCATTTCTTTCATGTAGAAACAAAGTTCTGTTGATGTTTATAGAATGTTGCAGTGCACTATTTTCAAGTAAAATTTTCCGCTCCACTAGCACTAGTTTAACTTTGATTTTCCTAAACATTTCAACCAAGGGTTTTATCAGGCAAATTATAAGAAATCGGGTTTTCCACTTTTGTCGACAAGTTTTGATTTTCTCAGTCATCGGCTCTTAATCTTCAGTTTGCTAAGTTAAAGAAACAACACAATAAGTTCTTCAGATTATGCCGATTGGCAACTTTTATCAACGGGAATCAAACAAATGTTAATTGTGACATACAAACAGTAAAAAATATCGGCTAATATTTACTTTCAAAATAAGATTTTATTGCTTTTAATTTACTTTACCCTAAATCCCAGTCTATTTCGGGTCGCTCGCGTAATGTCGCTTGAAGCTCATGTAACGTGAGGCTAAAACCAAGAAAACAAGACAAATATACGGCAAACGGTAGACGGCAGAATGACTTTTGTCTTCTCACGTATCTCACTATTAAAAAGTTAAGGTTGTCAACACGGAAAAGATTGATCTTTTAACCGAAGAAAGTGTAAGAATAAAACTTTGAAAATATTTCAATATGGCCATTCAATAGAAAATAAGGTACTTATTTTCAGACTGAATAAGCCTAAATTCTGCCCATTGCACTCTTTCTCATTTTCCCCGACTCAACGACCATCCCCGCACCAAACAGCCGTTCGCGCTCAATCCCAGTGTTTAATTTTTGAGATGTCAATTTTATGGCTTCAAATCATTGGGTAAGGTTGAAACGTTACAGTACTAAAGTGAACGATTTGATTATAATACTTTAATAAGCGTGGTGCACAATCGAGCTTTCAGCTGAGTTAAGTGTCACTCTCGATAGTTTACGAAAGAAATCACGCGTGCCGTCACAGCAAAATATTCAACGACCATCATGTCAATTAATTTTGTCCACGTGTGAGCGTTTTCTTCACAAGTGTGCGCGCGTGCAAGGCTGACAGCTCACGAAATGGCGTGAATACGCATGCGTAAGTAATTGCGTCAAAATATCATCCAGTAGTTGCAATAGTTGCAGTAGAAATGTCGGAAGACAAGTTGGCAGACGCATGGCCTGGACATTCCTGCCTAAAGGATATGCGTTGTGTAGAGTTCAAAAATCGGGATTTATGCTTTTAAGCTCCACCGCCTATTTAATTATAAACTTGTCAACTACGTACGTACGAATTAACACAAACCTTTTCTACTCCGAAAATGTTGTAAGGACATAATACTATGCATCTAGTTCGGTCATGCATCAAACATAGAGCTGAATCAATCATGACGACATGTATTTCAATCAAAACAAAAGATTGGAAGCATGATCCTTCTCTATTATTCTTGCATGAACACAGTAATGTGATGAATGGGAGTCCATGCAATCTCGTTTGTCTCTTTGACTGGCACAACGAAATACCTTGCTTTAGTTTCCGGCATAAATATAATTAAAGCCCTACAAAATCAAAATGTTTGTTTAATTTGTAAATTGAATGAAAAAGGTCTTATTGGATATCATTGTTGGAGCAGTTGGATAGTTCAGTCCAGGTTAGACAAGTCTAGGCTTGCACCATGGGAAATTTCCCGCTGGCAAATACACTGATGATATTTATAGCCACAGCTTGTGTTGCTATCAGCAAAATTCCAGGAAATCATGCATGGGAAGCACTTCATCTACAAACTAAAAAGTAAACACATTAACACTACTCAGTATTCGAATTATATGAATATATAAAAATGAGTCATAATGGTTAGTGCATTCGGACTAATAGTGTTGTACAACAAAATGTTTATGATTATTCTATTAAAAGTTTTGTATACTGAGCTAATAGTTATGAAATAGTTAATACAAACAGCGTTATCAATATTATCTAGGTAATTGGGAGCTCGGTAACAGTCATGATACCATCTAGAACTTATTTTTGCTTAGGTGTAATAGTTCACATTAAAATGCAGTTAAGATCATGCAATTGAAGAATAAATTAACCGTTCTTAACCGAGTTTTTGTAATCTTTTCACAAGACGTACGCACAGCGTCACATTAACTCATGTTTTGGTTTGGTGCATAACTTCTCTCTTACCATAACACAGTTATCCTCCTGCAATACTTATCGCTCAATAGTGGAAGGGTATGAAATAATTTGGTGATTAAATCTAAGCGGACTTTTCCACTGCAAAATAAAGTGCAGTGTTTAAGTATTATTGAGAAATGTGTTTATTTTATATCCGTATGATGAACACAAACTGTTTAGGTATGAAACTCAATGACATGCAGACAGAATATACCACAAATAAATATAATGAAAGCAGAAAAGAAGTTCAACATTAAACGCCTAATTTAGTATGCTAATGTTGTCAGTACTTAAAACCGAAGTTAGCGTGACATGGCTATTGTTTCTGCCTTTGCACACACACCCCCCCCCCCCTCCCCCCATATCATGTTTTGCTTCTGCCACCCATGTGATCATGTATGGCAATAAAATTGGCTTTTTTTTCCGAGTTATGCTTGGTGAACAGAGAAAGATGAAACTGTAATTGAAATTTGAAAATTATAGTTCTGAGTAGGTTGATCATGTAGTTGAAAAAACTTCAAAATTGAGCTTATCACGATGTCATTATTTTTAAGATTATTTTTAAACGCGTTTTGGGCTTGATCTAAAATTATTAAGAGGAGTTTCTGATTGGCACTCGAAAACTTACAAAACATTAACACAAACAGATTTTAATCTTTAGACACAAGAAAAGCGGATCATTCGAAAAGGGCTCGAACTTAGAGCAGATATTTTGCTTTAGTTTATACATGCAAACTTAACTCATGTAATTGTCTCAGGTTATGTACTTGTTAATTGTTCATTCTCTAGTGACATCAAATAGTAATAAAACGCATTATCCATGTTCTTATTTAGCAGAAGACTCTTTTAAAGCAAAAGGAAGAAGCGAGCAGGTAAAGCCGGGTGTAAGTTTGACTTTCAGTTATCAGCACGTACACTATTTAATCAAACCACTGAAGGTTGCGTTGTGTTATCTGACGGCCACTAATCCCTTGGTACCAGTGGCACGTTATTTTAGACTTCTGTTGCCATAGTGCTTAATGACGTACACACAATTCGGCCACATACATCGTGTCTGTCATCTACGTTTTAAAGTATTAATCACGCAAATATGTTCAACTCCTGATAAATTAGTTCATAAGAAGCACGAGTGTCGCGTATAGCATCGATGGTGGTTATATGTCTAATTCGTTACAGAT
>JANVCF010186923.1:0-10286 GCA_025388745.1 Hydrozoanthus gracilis
GTAATTACGAACTGAAGCCGGAGTTAAGGACCTACTCAAAAACTGACAATACAGTGAAATGTACTCAGCCGTAGCCGTACTGGTAAAGAAAAATATGTACAAAAGGCTAAATAAGTTTTCCGGTGAGTAACATGGTTTTTATGAGTTCCATCTGCAAAGGCGGTGCGGCGGGTCCGTCGTAAGTCATTTCTCAGTTCCACTAGCTCCTCTTCTGAAAGAGAATATTAAAAATCAAAATCAGAAGTAAAAAATTTTCGAGTCAAATTATGAGAAATTAGATATAGATTAGTTTTTTGTGAAGTTAAAGATCTCAATAACGACTATGATGTAGCATTCATAAATAGTTATACTAAAATTAATATAATATAAAATTTTGTTTCTTTAGTTAAAAGCCTATTTAAAACTTTAGGTCTTACAATATTTTTTGTTAAAGGGGGACTGAACCCTAAAATAAACTTTTGTCAAACCAAATCTTTGACTGAGTGTGAAAAATATATTTTAAGAAATTCCTTGTATCACGCAGACTTTGCTGCGTTGTACCAGCGGCTCAGAAATAGGGGTTTATTGGATAGGGAATGAGGCTATGACATCAGACATGGTACATAGATATGGGTATGAATTCGCATTGTCCAGTGTGAGATATCACACACAACGAAAGTTGTAACTTTCACTCTTGACTGTGTAAATGGCAACAAAAACCGTTCCAGGACTTGCTAGCTCCCCATAACTTATGTCATACTTTACCTTTCATTTACCGCTGACACCTCGACAAGTGCCCTATGCTCAATGACCTCAAACGACCCGAAACATGCACATACAAACTAGAGTTTCTCAGAAAACCAATGTGACACAAGAAAAAACTTATAGATATGTTCTCAACACCTTGAAGGATTTCATTTAAAAATATTATTTTAGAGTTCAGTTGCCCTTTAAGGTGCTAAAGTGTTTTAAATATCTTTTAGAGAAAACTCTGTTCTTCTGGACACTGGTTGTGTTTGGAAGCCTTAATCGTGACTTCTGTTCTTAATTTGAAAGCAAAAGTTCCATGTTTTGAGGTTCGAAAGAAGGACATTTATTTTGTTTATTTATTGATCTTAAATTGATATTAAAATTTTTGTTAATTTTTGGAGTTTTGGACATTTTGAATCAAGGGGTCATGAAAAAACAGGAAGTTGGCCTCAAAGTCCCCTTGAAAGTCTGTTTTTATTACAGGTCTCCATAAAGAGTTATACAAAGGGGATACTTTTGTCCAAAGTACAGTACCTACATATCATTTTATTGAAAAAATTTCTAGACAAATTGATCTCTATGACTTTACTTGATGTGAAGCTTTTTATTATTATTATTATTATTATTATTATTATTATTAATATTATTTTATTATATTTCAAGTTATGGCCATTAAGAAGTCTTTAAAAGGTGTATAATTTCCTTAGTTGGAATCTGTAGGAACCCTGTTAAACCAAAGTTTTTTGTTGTTCAATTAGGGTGCGGAAAACATGTTGAAAGTGTTATGAAAGACGTTCCACAGGAACAGAGATGTACCTGTCAGAAGGACGAGAGGAACTAGTGAAGCCTTGTAAATCATGTAAATAAATATGGTAAGTAACAAAACTCACGGTTAGTAATGATTAAGCCAATACTGAGCACTGAACAAAAAGTTACATTTAATTGTGCAATGTTTATACTGCAATAAAAAATATATGAGTGACAAGAAAATGTGCTTGGAACAAAACAGTGCATTGAAAATGAAGTTAAAGGAAATGGCTGGGGGAGGGGAGGGGTAGGGGGGGAGGAAGAACAAAAATACCAAAAAAGAAGAAAAACTGAAGCACCTAGAAATCTTGGAAAAAGTGTTCAGGCTGCATTTGAAGTGATTTCTTGACCCAAAAAATACATGTAAGTTTCCAACCCAAAAGAATCCAGAAGAGCCAGCCACATCATGTATACTTTCAGTATGCTCTCCCCTGGGAGAAGAGCCCAAATACTATTTTGATAGACAAAATTGCCTGTGGCTTAAATTCTAAAAAAAGATAAGTGGTAAACAAAAGGCAGTTTCATTAGTTTAAAACTAATAGTTATTTATGACCTTGCAAATTTACTGTGCCAACCCCGACGTTGGTAAAAAATGCTTAGTGCACTAAGCAATACCTATGGTAGTGTTGGCACCGTGTTGCCTCCTCCCTGTTGTTGAATAGTTGGGTGACCTTCAGTCCCACTAGGTTCACTCAGCTTTCCATTCATCCAGGTTTGGTAAAATGAGTACCAGCATATAGGGACCGCTTCGAAGCAGCTGTCAGAGTTGCCTACAAATGCTTCTGATCCGCTGGGGGCTAACAGACTGATCATTTTAAAGTTCCTTTGAGCATTTATATGGGAAAGATGCTAAGTAAATGCACCACTTTTCTACTGAGATCATCATTACAGTTAAGAGAAGATCTACCTGTACTTCATCTCACAGTAATAACCAAAAGCAAATTTAACTTTACCATAACATTTTTATACATGTTGTGATTCAGTTTTATCTTTTGTTTTCCTTTGTTTTAGGATAATTAAATGTTAAAGTATGATAACAACTTCGAAACAAAGAAAAAATAATTCAAACCAAGGACAAAACTGAACCACAACATACATACCATGTATTAAAGTATGGCACACAAATTTTATTTTTCTTTATGGAGTATAGCCCTGCAATTTTTTTTTACAAATTCTTCCCTCCCCCCTTACCGCCCACCTGGTCCATCCCCTAGGGGGTACTCCCTTCATTGGGGTGGTAAGTACAGTATGACCATTGTATTTTAGGGGTTAAATTGCCACTCTGGTATTTTTTAGGGGTTGTTAAAAGAAATCCTGTGTTAAACCAAGAGCCTAGTATTTTTTAGGGTTTAAAATGTAAAGCTATTGGACAGCTTGCAGTCCTGTGTTTTAGCAAACATGTGTACTGAACAAGAAGTTAAGACAAAAGTCCTTTGGTGAACATCCTATTATGTGCATGCCTTTATTTACTGCATGTCATGTTTAATGCAACACGAGGCAAGGCGACTTAATGCCAACCTGGTAGATATCCAGGGAAAATTTTCAGATTTCAGTTTTGTTTTGTAAAGTTATCTTAAAACCAAGAGGTATTTTTGGGGGTGGAAAGTTTTTATTCCTTGGTATTTTTTAGGGTGTTTTGGGGACTTTTCCAATGGTTATCCCTACCCTTTTGCCCCAAAGTACCCCTCCCAAGGTCTGCCCCCTATATGTATCATCTAATTCTAAATAGCTCACACATTTCATTTTCAGATTCCTGACCACACATTGGTTACAGAAGATTATGATGAACACTGTTACATCATTGTGCCGTAGACTGTGGGTTATTTTTTGAGAAGCTAACTGTCTCACAAACCTGTAACACAACTTACTTTCTTAATTACAAACTTATGTCTCTTGTTAAAATATTTTTTGCCTCATGAAAGTTAGTTTATCTTTGATGAGGAAGTTGATAATTCATAAAGAAATACATTTTTGGAATATTAAAGATTGTTCTTGTAAGTGTTTTAAGTGATGAATAACCTCACAAACAACATGAAACGCATTTGGATTTTAACTTTTTTATAATTATCATTTTTAGACATTTACTATTTTAACATTAAACTGTTTACAGAATGAGGTCAAGGAAAGAAAAAGTAATTGGTTGGCGTCCCATATCAGGGCTTTTGCCAGCACGTATTCATCTTCTAATTTATCTTATTTGGGCCACTTGAACTTAGTATGCCGGTTTACCATCAAAGTTGTCCTGAAACTCAGTGAAGGGGGGCGCTTTTTTAGGCAATGTTTTTATTTTTGGAAACAATCTAACGAGTTCACACGGGACTAAAAGTGTTACAATATGCCGCCGGGCGAATTGTTTGTCACTCTGTTTATTGTATATCGAAACGAGATAAAAATTCTCGACTTTTCCGTCATATGTTTCTTTTATTTAACAATTAAAAAAGAAATCTTTGCGCTGGCAAAAATAAGTTCGCTTGCTGACGATACTAAACCGGGATATTTTTTAAGTGGCCATGTATTTATTGTTAACCGCAAACTGTCAAGTTAAGAGCCAATTAGAACCTTTTTCCCGTCATGCACAATATTAGTTAAGTTTAAAAAGCACAAAGGTTTTTGCTGTCTAAAATGAGTAGAAATGATTCGTAAACTGATTGTTTTAACATCAGACACGGACGTACACAGCTACCTCGTTAATACAGCCACCTCGTTAATATGGCCACCTCGTTAATATGGCCATCTCGTTAGTATGGCCACCTCGTTAATATGGCAATCTCGTTAACACGCCTATTTCGTTAAAGTCGGCCACCTCATTGATACGGCCGCGTAAATGTTAAAGTATGATAACAACTAAGGCAGCCATTGCTTTCTGGCCTGTAACGAGGTTCCATGAAAACTTCAGGAAAGATTTTTTCACTTTCTCGTATTGACTTAGAGTTAAGTGGCGCCTCCATCAGGCCCCGTAGCTAACATCATTTGGTTTTACGTTGTTTTTTTTTCACAAGCTTTTCCGAAGCTGATAATTGCTAATAAGACTGTTAACTCAAACGCGAAGCTCTTTGAAAAAGCGGGAACCTGTACACGAAATTGTGTATGATTTCTAATGAGGCTTTCCTAAATTTTGTAATTTCAAGAGTTGTCATTAAAAACTTCTATAAACCAACCGATAATGCCAGGGTAGATTATATTGATTCAACACGTAGTTTTCCATCTTCAGCCCTAGTAAGCTCGAGAAAGTGAGATTGTAAGGAAGTATATATACGATTTTTATTTCAAACAAACTTGTGCTTGGCAAGAGGAAGTCGTTTTTAAAACGATTTAACAAGACTGGAATTTGACCATTTCTAAATGCTTGGCACCCGTCAACTATTTATTCAATTTCCTTTCTTCTTAACATGCATTTTAACAACTTCTAGAAACTTATATCCAGTTAACATGAACAAAGAACAGGAAAAATTGTAGCCCTAAGGCCTTGCTTAAGTATGGCTGCTGATTTAGTTGCTTTGACTGAAAAAACTTGATAATTTTATTTGTATTTCTAATGTAAGCTTAACTGTGAAAGCGAAAAAAATTATATTTTGTTAAAAGCGGTAATGACACATACTTCGAGAAAGAAAAACTCGGACCTTCTTCATTTGTCAACAAACTATTCATTATTCTGATTGTTGATCGGCAGGTGGCGGTATAACGTAGCAAGTAAGCAAATAGAAATTTAATTTCATCCCTAAAAACAAATCTAAGCGGCAGATTACCTCTCTCTTGAACAGTTTCGGTAAATATGATATTGCGCTTATTTGTTGGATCAATATTACATTATCTTTATTCCCACTCGTTCGAACAGCAATCTCAAAAGCTTAAAATATTTGCATATGTTATCCGTTTCCCATATCAATCGAACGTAAGTGAAATAGCTTTATTTTAAATTTTGAATTTAAAAAATCCAGAAATTTGTTTTATTTTCTTTTTCGTCAAAGCTGTTTTTGAATGAAATGTTAAGAAGAGAAGCGATGGTGAGCAATCTTCGACTCAAATAGAAAATTTCTTATCTGACAACACCATCAACATTAAATGATAACGAACGATATAACTTTGAACGTAATTTTAAGAAAATATCAGCTCAGTTTTTATGACTGGATTTTTAAAAAACTTTTAAGTTAGTCAAAAACAAAGATGAACACGCTGTGAGTTTGTTGTTCTTTTGTACCATTATTCAATCGAATTATCAAGATGTGACCTATATTTGATCTCAAAACATGAAATGTTATCACCCATGACTTGAATGCCTCTTACTGTTCGCTTAAACACTTATTCTTTTCATGAATTTTAATAATCTTGGCTATTTTAAACCGATTTTTTCATGATTAATATTAAAATATTTTGTTGAAATTATTTGGTCTGTCAGATGGTTGCCTAAATGAGTGAAAGATGGATAATAACAAGCAATATTATCCTGGGTAATCCAATAGGAATTGACTATTTCGATTTTTGTGACGCATCTATCGGATGGAACAGGAAACAACAGTGAAATCTTTGACTCGTAAAATTTTTGCACCATCCGCTAAAACGCATTGTGTTTTATTGGTTTATCCGCATTTATTTTTACATAAAATAGTTTGTTCTATGTCATGCAAATTTTGAACAAAAGTGAACAACATCTGTCATTCTACTGCTAATCAGTCAGTTGGAAATTTATTTCGATTTTGTTAGTGGCGCCAGATGGACAACTTCGCTCTTACTGCGTGAAACTGACACCATCTGAAACAAATCCTTCCCAAGAATGAAAGAAACTGAACCATTACAATCGAGTGAACAACCACAAAACAGTTTGGCTGATCTCTTTAGTGCCGAAGGAGACGATGGACGCCAACGAAAACGGTTGACAAGCAGTCTAACAAGTGATGGTTCGACAACGAGCACCAACATCTTTGACAAGCTTCGTTCCCGAGTCGAAATCAATCGAACGCTTCTTGTCTCAAAATTCTTCTATTTCTTCTATTTTGCTGCGATTGGAAGCTTGACGCCGTATATGGCGTTGTACTATAAACATTCTCTTTTGCTGCCTGCTCATTTGGTTGGAATCATTCTTAGTTTGAAACCGTTCTGCCTGTTTGTGAGCGCACCAATAGTTGGTACAATCGCCGACAAATACAACAAACTTAAAGCCATTTTATTTGTCGCTCTGGCAACCTACATAGTTTCAACTCTGCTTCTTACAGTCGTCCCACCAGTAACTGTATCATGCTTAAGCGAAGTAAACGAAAAGTTGAACATTTCAAACCGTTTGAACGCTTCGTTACATCATGGAAACAAAACCAACCATGTTGGGCGCGTGAAATCACAGTTGAAACATGAACTTTCAAAACACAAGGAACCCAAACTGGTTCATGACCTCGGTGACAAAGAGATGTGGAATGAAGCTTGGTTATTCGATTTGTACAGGAAGATTGACGAGAGAAGCTACAAAAAAGCCAAAACGGTTTTTATTATGGTTCTAGTTATAACGGTATTTCGCGAGTTGATTGGCGCAACTTCAAATACCTTGGCAGACATTGCAACTTTTCAGACGCTCGGGAACAAACCGTACGAATACGGCGAACAGAGATTGTGGGGAACGGTTGGCTGGGGTCTTACGGCTTTCATAACAGGCTCAATCGTCAGCCACCAGTATAAACACCAGTCAGATATTTGTCCTGAAAAAGTATGGGATATTTATCGACCTTTCTTTTATGTCTACTGCGTTTTGATGGCCGTAGCGTTATTCATCTCAACGCGTTTCAAATTTCAAGAAAAAGAAAATGGACGAGAAAATACGGAGCAGTGCGCCTTGATACAAGGATTGAGAATCTTTTTTACAAACTGGGAGTATTTTTTCTTCTTGTTGATTGCGCTGTTCACGGGAATCTGTCATGGCTCGTCGCAGTCCTTCCTTTACGTTCACCTGGCCGAGTTAGATTCGTCTCCTGCGCTTTTCAGCGCGTTGGTTGGAGCGGAATGTCTCTCCGGTGTAACCATGTACTACGCGTCTGTGTATTTGATCAAGAAGTATGGCGAACTGAAAATGGTTTGCGCGGGGTTACTAGTTTATGCCTTGCGTTTCTATTATTTTTCTGTGGTAACAGAAGCATGGTTGGTCTTGCCCATCGAATTCCTTCGCGGTTTCTGTACAGCACTCGCATGGAGCGGGCTCGCGGCATTTGTTGGTTCTCCGCCCCACATAGGCGCTACCCTCCAAGGCATTCTTCACGGGGTTTATTTCGGGTTGGGAAAAGGCATTGGTCAGTTGGTCGGGGGCATTCTGGTTAGAAAGTATGGGTTTGACACTTTCTTCCGATACTTCAGTTTGATCGACTTTTTTGTTTTGCTGGCTTTTGCGGTTATGGTCGCCTTTATAAACATGAAAGGCTCCGTTTGGATGCATGTGTCTGGCTACTCAAGACTGGAAAGTCGCAGTAAAGGAGAAAGGGACGACGCGGACTGTTGCAACTGCTCAAGATTTCTCTCCCGAAAACCACGATAAACAACAAATGCACGAAGAATGATGCGTAATGAGGGTTTCAGTGGAAACAAACCGGCTTAACCCATATCCTGCTAAAAACGGTTTCTACAAAAATTTAAAACGTTCTAACTAGAAAACCATGCACTGCTTGAAAATCTACAAAGTGACCACTCATTTTCTTTGCCCTTAAGAGTAGATTCTGAAAATGTAGATTGTTTCAACGAATTCTGAAGTTTGCAATTTTGTTGAGACTTTATGACTGATATTTAAATACTTAGCAAGATAAGGGTTAATTTAGAAAAAATTACTATATCAGAACGACGAAACGCAGGGAGCAGATGACAAATAGATCAAAAGTTAACTTTGCTATTTAGTATGACAAAACGAAGTTCGTTGAGTTGGGTTACTAGCTGGTATTAACTCGAAAGTAGCTATTTATTTTTGATCGGTTAAGAAAGAGCAGAATGGTGCTCTTAAAAATGTTTCGTACCAATAGTTTTTGAGAAATTTATCCTTAGAAACAATCATTGGCACAACAATCATATTTTTTTAAAAATATTTTTATGTTATACCAAGTGGAATATTTTTTATTATGCCCGGCTGAATAAGCCACTTGAGATTTATTTTCACAAAAACTGAAACATTTTTTTGTTTCACTTGAAACGAAATCTGTCCTTAAAAGAGTTTCTCAAACGTTTAATTTCTAGGATAAAATAATAAATTTAATTGTTATAGAGCCTACATGAGACGTCAGTGCTAGACATATGACTACAGCCAAATGCATGCAGTGTTTGAACGACTTTTATGTAAGACTATATATTCTGAAACACACATTTGTCACCCGTAAATAAAAGAATGACCAAACATGAAAATAAGATAGATCTAGACTAAATATTTTCGTTCGATTTGGTGTATTATCCCAAAAAAAACTATTAAACTGGATTGTCTGTGACGTTGAATAAATACTCAACAACAATTTCATTACGGTTTTACTTGTAAAAGTGATAACCAAGTAGTTGAGACAAAATTATGGTTTCCAATTGCAAGGAGTTCTGTCCAATCTAACTCAGATTTGTGTTAAAACTTGACATCTTCGTTTGGGAATTTTGTTTTCAAGTCTAACGAAACATTTCTGAGTTATTTTGTAAATAATATTCAATTTCACTGAATAGGGTTATGACAGATGGTTTAAAGTTAAGACCTTTGTTAAGAAATCAAAAACGAGACAAGACATTTGGAAGGTTAAGTTTTCCGTTTCAATTTACGTCGTCTATCGTTAAAGAAAATCGAGCTTAGAAAGATCTATTTATCGGGTTTCTTTCAAGTTTTTAGGTCTATTTTTCGTGTAAGATCTGGTTTTGTCTCGGGGAAAATATTTAAATCATGATAGTGGTTGTAACAAAACAAAATAATTTTGGTATTATTAAAAGCTGCCACGTTGATAGATTAAAATCAGAAACAATTGTTGCTCCTTCTAAACGAAGACAAAAAATTAGTTTGGGTATAAAAGAAAAGTTTTATTCTAGTTAGCGTAAAAATTAACCAATATTGAGAAGGCCATACTTGTAAAGTCTGTCAAAACCTCGGTAAATATACACAACCATAAATCGAATTCGTACTTTTCCATCGAGTGAGAATTAATTTCAAAGCAAGTTTTTTGTCCGGAAAAATTTTTTTCTGTTTTTTTTTTTCGTCTTTTCCGGCTTTGCTTTTCATTTCGATTTTCAATCACTCAAATAACTGGTCACCGTATTCAAAGGAAAGCGATGAATCGATTTAAAAAATAGGCAATCAACGATCGACCATAAATGTGGCTCCTACTTTTTATTATCTGGAGTATTCCAGTATAAGGGTTTACTTGCTTACTGACCACTTGTTGTGTATAAACGCCTCCGGACCTGAGCCATATCGCTCTCTGCAATGCCAATGGGAATTGATATTAAGAAGTTACATGCATTTTCATAAGAACAAATATTAAGAACAAAACGGCTCAAATAACAAATTAAAGAAGGAGATTAATTAAACTACAGGTCTTGCTTCAGATGTAAATTAATTGTTAGATGCAAAGCAACTCGGTGTCAAAACATCGCATTGTCGCAGAGCGTAAAACCTAAAAATTCGAAACCGTCGAAGCATACTTGATTTTCAAAATATTAGTGAAGAAGTCAAAACAATGGTATTTTTGAGGAACCCAATTTTGTCGGGGGAGGTGGTGGGTGGCGGCACATACCCCCTACCCCACCCCTCCCCACTTTTTCAG
>JANVCF010186934.1:0-10284 GCA_025388745.1 Hydrozoanthus gracilis
GTTGTACAGTACTATTTAAGAGTTACTCAGTTGTTGGACTTACTATCTGGTCAAAGCACGATGCTGGTGATACTGCTACCAGAGCACATACTCTTGTACAGATGTGAGCGTAGAAACTTACTTCCCTAAAACAACAGGGAAACTTTTGTTATAAGATCTGGTTTAGGTTATATTCTAAAAAATTAGTATAATTTTTCTCTTTATACTGCACTTGGATGACGAGAGACGAAGTGTTCAAAACCGTAAAATAAATTTATAACAACAAAATAATACCCAAGGCCATTTTCAGTTAAATTCCGTTGTTCATGGTAAGTAATCGACCAACCAACTCTTCTCAATCGCTGAATTTTGAGTCAGTTTGGAATATATTTGCTTATAGTTCACGTGACAAAGGAAAAACAAATACTCAAAATGTGTTTAC
This sequence comes from Hydrozoanthus gracilis, assembly GCA_025388745.1. Lineage (NCBI taxonomy): Eukaryota > Metazoa > Cnidaria > Anthozoa > Zoantharia > Hydrozoanthidae > Hydrozoanthus > Hydrozoanthus gracilis. The sequence goes on from JANVCF010186934.1 coordinate 422, forward strand.
ACGTTGTTGGCAGACTAGAACAAATCTGGACCTACAAAATTTGAAACAAATCATTGTTCACCCTAAATCTAAGTGTAAAATTGAAAGGAATTGTTCTCATAAGCTTTTAACTTAGCACATGCATTTTTTAGAACTTTGAGACTTTTACAACTTATTTTCAATTCAATTACAACAAAATAACAACAACAGTAACAATTAAACATGTAGCTAAACACTAGGCAAGAGGTTTAAAAAAACTTTGAAATTCTAAAGGTAGCTGTTGTTTTCAAACACACTTTAAAGTACACCTATACGTAGAAAAACACGGACTAAGAATCAGTCATGTTTACCTTTGAGGCTTCCCTTTGCACATAACGCCTTCAACGTACATAGGAAGGCTAAGCTCTGCGGAAGCTGTAACCGAAAATTATGACAGTTTCAAGTGTATCAAAGTTTCCGGTATGTGAGTATGCGACGCAAACTATGAAATCTATACCCTAAGTAGGATTTGTGCATCAAATGTTCTAATGTGCTGTGTTTCATAACTTAAACTCACTTTAACAACGGTTTAGAACTTCTGTACCCGATTTCAGTTATTTTCGGTATCATTGTGTTAGTTTCAATTTGTCAGCATATTCGTTGTTCTAACTGTTTTTGGTGCCGTTGGAAAAAAAATGTTTGCACATGCACGTTATAAATTACCTTGAAAATATGGTACTGCAAGTACTCAAAAACGTTTCAGTAAACTTAAAATGCCGCTACTCACAATAATAACAATTAAAAAGAGTTAAAGTAATTCAATGGAAGATATTCAAGAACATCAGCAACAAAAGCCCATATAAAGTTTGAGTTATGAAAACAACCACCCAACGCTGCTCTACGACCAAGTGCTGATCTGTAATTAGCCCTTTGAGTACCGAACACGTCAAATGTTGTTTCAATGTTATTCCTGAGCTCTAAAGTGCATACTTTTCATGCAATCAGTCAGGGAAAATTTTGCTTTTAATCTTAAATAGTTTACCTAGTTCGATCAGTTCCCATTTTCTCTTTACAAAATGACTTATTTTGTGTGTTTCATGCAAGGAGAAGTTACTTGTTGATGTTGTTAATAGCTGGTTGAGCTAAAAGGATTAAAAACAGCTATCAACTATCAACTTAAGTAATTTTATCATAGACAGATTAAGCGTCACGTGTTTTTCCCCGCGAACGGCAGGAAGATCAAGTGACATATTTTTTCCGTACTTGCCGTACACCGTTCCCGATTTTTCAAGCTCTGTTAGATTTGAAACTAGTGTCCAGGCTCGCGCCCTTGTACTTGGAGCTCAAGCAAGAATGTTGATCACGGGAAAGCAAACAGCAGACGGCGAGCTAACGTTCTGCCAATGGCCATTTGCGCGGTGCTTATTCTCTCTAATACTTAATCTTAATACTTGACTCAAAACAGAGTAATACAATACTTACCATAACAAAAGCTTCTGAAAACAGCTTGTATGACTGATATCCTTGGCTCTTCCTGCATATACATTGGTGAGATTACAATTGTACAATTTTTTAATAATAAATAAATTTACTATAGCTGGGCAGTCAGTACTGGAGAATAGCTTGCAGAGCATACGGATGTTAAAAGTATAGGTTATGTGGTGCATAAAAAGGCTTTACTCAAAGACAGATTTCAAACTCTTACAGGTATTTCTAAATGGAAACAAACAAATCGGCTGATTTGGAGGTACATTGATGACATGACTGCATGAATTTGGGAAGAAGAAAATTGGGATTGAAAAGAAAAACAGAGAAATTGTAAGAATAATTTTGTAATAAATTGGAAAGGATTGGAATTTCAGTAAGTTTGTCGCAACACTTTACTGCACCACAACAATCTACTGTCGAATGTACAACATCAACAAATTTCAGGTACAGTTGAACTGACACACCCACCTCAGGATAATTTGATGGTGCAACCCAGTAGCTGAGAACCTCCTCTGGCAATGTACAAATAAATAAAATACAATAAAATTTGCAACTGCTAAGAAACAGAAAAAAACAATGCTACGTGATCCTGCTTTTTTAATTCTTGTGGCTAAAAGACGTAAGTACCAAAAGCTGACAAAAATTCATGAGTACTAGGGGAAAGTATCTGAATGATGAAACTGGCTTTAAGTTTTGAATGAGTTCAACAATGATTGATTGTAAAAGTGTTCAATTACTGAACGTTTGATTACGATTGATTGGTAAAATTTTTGGTGAGTTTGATTATGTTCAAATGCCAGACCCAATCGTACTTAATCGAGCGATTAAGTTCGATTTTCAAAGGTTCGATTGACTACGCCGGTTGTAAAGAACAAACAAGAAACAGACAGTGATTAATTTGATAATGTTTAAATGCCAGACCAAATCAAACTTAATCGAGCGATTAAGTTCGATTTTCAAAGGTTTGATTGATTACGCTGGGTATAAAGAACAAACAAGAAACAGATAGTGATCAGAAGTAACACAAACAACAATCAGTCATTCACATTTTGTTTCAAAGAAAATTGTACTTAAAGTTGTAACTTTGGAGAGATCAGTAAAATAGCTACCTGAAGTTAACGGCAAGATAGCAACAATTTTAGTCAGGGTAGGACACAAGGCTGAACGGAGTGAACTCTTCACATCTACAAATCGAACAATAAAGATTCTGATGAACATTATCACATGTATTATTGATGAGAGGCAGTAGAGGCCTTTACAGGTTCACTGTAACCGTTTTTCACAGATCGATCCAAGCTGTAACACCGTACTATGTCATCATCACTTCAATACCTTTTATGCAACACTCAATCTGAAACACATACTGTAGCTTATACAAATAGTTAAAGATGATACCGAAGGATTGAGTCAGTTAATGCACCAAAGAACTCAAAATAACAGCAGAAGGAGCAAGTTTAAAAATGTACACCATCTATCAAATCTATAATTTTCTCATTACATTAAATTTTTGCACAATCAAGTATGGGTCATACGAATTTTTTGGTTTTGATAACACCGTTTGGGGGAAAAAACGAGACAGTATGTAATATTTCATAGACAAAATACAAAAAATATATATTTGGGTAGATAAAATTCTTATTTCTTTATTTCATCACAAAAATCTTCATACAGAGGAAAAGAGTAAACACGCTTTAAAACAGTAAAGTTCTTGAAAGTAATTTCATTCAATTTAAAGATGTTTGAACAATGTAATGGTTTCATGTTTTTTCCACATCATTTTTTCTTGTCTTTCAAACATATCTCTACAACAGAAATTCCGATCTCTGTACCTAAATTCTTGTAGATTGAATTAACCCAGCTATTATAATATTGGTTAAGAGAGGTTGCCATGATTTTGGAAAATATTGTACGGTATTAATATTGTAAGTTAATTCAACTTAAAAAAATTCATTCCTTTATGAAATTTAGTAAGGCGTCGTGAAGAACCTAAAGACGTTGCTAGAAGTTTATTAGTCACTATCTAAGAAAGAAAAGTACCTTCGACTTTGAGTCTTGTCACGACATCAGCAAATTTCTTGTTGGTAACCAGAACGCTGAGTAAGGGTTCCACCTGATTGTCAATCAACCAATTGCTCAACCAATCAATCCATCAATCAACCAATCAACCAACCAACTAATCAATACATTTTGAAATAACCATCAAGGAAATTACAGAAACTAGCATAAATAATGTTGTATGAAACAGTAGCATATGCATACGGTACATGGACAAAAGTATACTATTGGAGGATTAAAACAGCTAAATTGTAGGAATGATCTCCAGGATGGAGGGCAATTCAAGAGAAACTTAGGGCTTTATAAAGAGGTATGAATAACGCATAGGTATGTTATTAAAATTTTATTACAAAAGATGTGCCCTTTTAACTACAGATACAATTTGCAAATTACAGCAATTTGTTAAATCGTTATCTGATAAACAGAATAGAAATCGGTTATTGAGTGTAAGAAGTGAAATAGTGTTTCACTGAGTAACCATAGATCCTTTAGTTCAAACTTCTCCTCTATCCCCTGCCTTTTCATGAATAACTTCAAAGCTCCAGGCTTGGCAAGGATAACCCGAAAACAGTCGGACTCCAGTCTCCCCTCAATCACTCACACGATAAAACGTTACAAATGGAGAACTCAATTCCATATTAATTTTTTCCATAATTTTGCCCAAGCACGGAATTTCCCGCTAAAAGGAAACTTTCGTGTTTTTCCACAATTTTTGCTTTCCCTATCAAAATCAAAATTCCATGTTTTTCCTTAAGCTTTGCCCAAGGAACAGAATTTCCTTGCCAAAGTCAAAAATTCCATTTTTTCCACAATTTTTGCCCACAGTGCTGAGTTTATCTGCAAAAATCAAAATTCCATGTTTTTCCATAGTTTTTGCGCATAGTACAGAGTTTCCCTGCCAAAACGAAACTTTCAATTTTGACCAATTTTTGCTTACAGTACGGAGTTGACCTATCAAAATCAAATGAATTTCCATGTTTTTCAATAATTTTTTATAAAAAGTCCGGGATTTCCCTATCGAAATCAAAATTTCATGTTCTTTTTAATTTTTGCCAATGGTACGGAATTTCAAAGACAAAGTCAAAGTTTCTTGTTTTCCAAAATTTTCAGTTACAAAGTTTCTCTGCAAAAATCAAATTTCTATATTCTTCCATAATTTTTGCCTATGAAACTGATGTCCCTGCAAATATCAAAATTCCAAATACGAACTTTTAAGTTTTTCCATAATTTTTGCGCATAATACGGAGTTTCCCTGTCAAAACGAGATTGTGTTTTGACCAATTTTTGCTCACAGTACAGAGTTTCCCTATCTAAAATCAAATGAATTTCCATGTTCTTCTGAAATCTCAGCAAAAATCAAGTTCCATGTCTTTCCATAAATTTGCCCATTTTACGGAATTTTTCCTGCCAAAACCAAATTTCCATGTCTTTCCTTAACGAAATTTTCCTGAAAATACCAAAATTTCATATTAATTAATTTTTTCCATAATTCTGCCCTTGGTACGGAATTTTCCCTGCCAAAAACATATTTCCACGTCTTTCTGAACAGAATTTCCCTGAAAATATCAAAATTTCACGTTTTTCCATAATTTTTGCCCATAGTAAGGAGTTTCTCAGCCAAAATCAAATTTTCGCTTTCCATAATTTTAACCAAGGAACGGAATCAAAATTCCATGTTTTTAATAATTTTTGCCCATAGTATGGAATTTTCCTGCCAAAATCAGTAACTCAGATTTTTCTTCTGAGTTCTTCGACTTGGTAGCTTCATGAACCAAATGACATCCACACGGTTCATATCGGGATTTTGTGATCATATACAAATATAGGGAACAACAAGAGCTATAAAATAAAAGACAAATAAAAAACTTTTTTTTAAAAAAAACAAATTCTTAACGAGCGGCATCAGACACAGAACTCAAAATATAACGATTTTTGATACAAAAAGACTGCTATGTGTAAACAAGCCAATACTTCTTTAATACTTACCACGACGAGGACAGAAGAAGAGATCTCTTTCAGTGCCGTTCCAGAAATGGGTACTGTAGATAGGCATGGTGGCACCATGCTGGAAAAAAAACGAAAGAAAATAAACTTGATGAATAACTTTGAAACTATTTTTAAAAAAATATATTTAATATAAAAAAATTAATTTTCTACAACAGTACACTCTCTATTTTCAGGAAATTTTTTGAGATTGAGTATGAAAGCAAGACCGAGAAAAACATTTCGGAAATCAATATAAAAAATTATGACTTACAAGAAATGAATTTTCAAAAATGATGTTTGATCATATCAGTCTCAACCACAGTCTACAGCAAGGATGCGGTCACATAAATATCAAATAATGTGAAATTAATTTCAAAGCATTGTGTGAGATAAAATAGTTGTAGTTCTTTTGAGGCTTTTAAACCATGGTAGATTGTTGGTTAAAGTTTCTTAATATAGTATGCCTTTAGAAAACTCAACACAAACCAGTTGGAATTTGAATTAAGGATACTTGCATTGTTTAACACTGCGTACGAATTCTGGAAACTCAAATTTAAATTAGAATTAGAAACCGTGGAAGAAGAAATTGAGATTGAGTTTGAAACAATTATTTGTGTGCACAAGGAATAAGAATTACTCATTTGAACCTACAATTAAAATGGCTGAAATATACAACGTATGAGAGAAGATTACTTCAGTTGCAATCTCTGGGCCGTGGAACAGTGCGACATTTTCATTGATTTTTGTATAGGATTTTTTTATTTGTGTATTTGAACTGATCTGGCTAACTCTATGCACAATACTTGGTTTTATTGGAAGGTTAAACATTTAAATGTAAAATGTATACCTCTGGATGAGCATCAGTAAGTGAAGTATGTCTGTGTATGACTTATCAATATAGTCTTTATATTCCTGAAGAGTAAAAGAAAGCAGGTTAGCAAGTTGAACCGATTAACTTCAGCCGGGAAAATGTAAGTGTTCTTGCTGGGCCACAACAAGTAATTGTGTATTGCAGTTGTCAGTCAAAGTGCTCTAGTTTTTAATTTTTCGGGGTTAGGGAAGTTATTGAGAGTTTTAAAATTCTAAAATGTCTTGTATACAAAACTTTCTTCACCTTAGAGAACTTTCAGCTTTACCGACATATCAAGCAATATAAGCAATAAATGTAACTTTTTCAAGAACAATATTATGTTACGGAAGTGGCATGTTGTCTTGGTGTAGAAATTTCCAAGACATTTTCATGTATATTTAAGGACCTTCAGAGTTGACAGCACAGAGAAGTTGTTGGTTTAAAAGTACTACCATTTTAATACCAAAGGTGACAAATGCTTCTTTTTGACACATGTAAAATTACAATATTGCCATGGCAACGGTTTTAACATAGCGTCCAGAATTTAGTTAGCGAGGAACTCGTCAATGCATTCAAATCTGCAGCAGAAAATTCTGAACACTTGAAAAAGTAAAAGTAATAACCTAGAGGGTACTCAAAAGTCGACAAAATATCAATACCTGGCCATTGTCAAGAATAAAGTGTTGAAGCTTATATTACGACTCCGGAAACAAAGACAGGCAGCTTTATTGATGGCAAATAAGTCCAATTGAGAAATTAAACACATAATCGGGTTCTTCTTCATCTTCTCAACATGAAGTCAATGCTAGTAACTAGTGGCCCCATTTACCATTGCAAAAACTGTAAAGCAGTTATCAACCAAGGACGGGCTAAGATTTTTTCATTTCCATCCATGTAATATCAGTGAAAGCCCTGTTAGTGGCAAACAATTCTTGGCATTCCAAACTTTCTAAACTTTTCCGCTTTTGGTTTGAGTTTCAAGAGTTTCCTTCTTCAGTCCATACACTTGAGCGATAATTTGTTAGTACATATGGTTGAAAATGTTGAGCTTTAATACACTTCCTTAAAGTTTTACATTTCTCACCTCATCTTAGTTAAGAGAACTTGCACTGGCTGCTTGGTTGGTTTGTTCATTCATTGAAACTGGTTCTTAACCAATTTTGCATGATGTTTTAACAGTTCACCCGATTTTACAACATTTTCTGAACAAACTCAGAACTAAGTAAATTTTAAGCATATGAAATATAACATGCTTTTAAATTGATTGAAAGACATGTCTGGAACTTTTCAAGATTTACAAGGACCATGAAAACTTCAAGATTTCAAGGACTGTTGAATCTCTAGAACTTTCAAAGATTTTCAAGAAATCTCAGATCCCTTGAACTTCCTAAGATTTTCAAGGGACACTGTGATCGCTGGAATTTTCCAATGTTTTAATGGACTATTGGATCCCTAAAACTTTCCAAGATTTCCAAGGACGGAACAATGGACTCTTGAAGATTTTCAATGTCAGCTGGATCCCTGGAACTTTCTAAGATTTCCAAGGGACACTGTGATCGCTGGAACTTTCCAATGTTTTTTGGACTGTTGGGTCCATAGACCTTTCCAAGGTTTCCAAGGGGGATCCTTGGAGATTCCAAGATTTTCAAGGGCAATCGGATTGCTGGAAATTTCTAAGATTTTCAAGGGACACTGTGATTCCTAGAACTTTCCAATATTCTTATGGGCTTTTGGATCCTTAGAACGTTTCAAGATTTCCAAGGACGGATCCTTGGACTCTCCAAGATTTTCAAGGACCAATGGATACCAAGAATTTCTAAAGGTGTTCAAGGGATGTTCGATTCCTAAAACTTGGTGCTAAATACTTGTAGCGCAAGAAATTTACCTTTACAAGGTACATAAGATGGCCCATCAGGAATCGTACAATCTTCAGCATTTTGCCGAGTGCTTTTGAATCACCTGAAGAAGTTACCTAAAATTTTACCAACAGTTAATTGTTAATTGGCGGTAAAAAATAGCATTATTTATCAAGACTACAAACCTGATGATGATGATGGTCAGCGACATCAATTATAATAATGATGGCAAAGAAGATGATGATGGAAGATAGTAAAAATTATAAGAACAGTTATGAATTAATGACAAAAAATACTATACAGTATACATCATGCTGGAACCAACAAGTTAGAAGGAGTTTTTAAAAAAGAAATCAGAAAGCTCAATCTGTACCTCAAATGCTTCGTTGTCTGTCTCAACTGCAGGAGCAAGCTGAATACACTGAGCGAACTTAGTTTCCACTGGCAGACACAAATGGGACATTATTCTGTCCACCTAAATCACAGCAACAGTAAAAATGACAGATTACCCCGACTTAACAGACATACTGTAACAGGCAAAGATCTGCATTTGTATGTAGCAAGCCATGTTCAAATTTCTAGCCAAGAGTCAAAAGATTAAAAGTTATCACACCGTAAAATTGAAAAAGCTCATGGATATCCATGCAGAATTTAATTTGTCCTATATCAGTTACAGCCATGAGACTTACATCTAAGAGATTCTTGATCTGTTCCTTGTGTTTGGTCAGTAACCTGAAATGGGCAAACAATTCTTATCCTTCAGAAGGTAAAAAAGTATCACCTTCTACTCTAAAGTTGCACCAAAGAAATATTAGTTGAGTTCAGACTTTGAAAGAAAATGAAGTACAAAACGTAAGTGTTTTTATACCTTCTTCTGTATTTTAAAACTCAACAGACAGAGAACCCTCCCTGGTTTGTAAATGTCAGGCAAACAACCGTTTCTCAAAGAAACCCTGGGATATTGACAGAAATACAAAATGAAACAAACAAAACAACTATTTCAAGAGTTGCATATTAGAGAATTCTGTGAGCTTTCCCCTGGGTTAACTGCATTTAATAGAATTGTAAGTTCTCCTGCTGATCAGTAAGTTTATGTGAGAACTTAACTCAAACTAGTATGTTCTTGACAAGTGAGCAATCTCTCAGAACTCTTTGCACACTCATGCATTGGTAAATTGGTGAAAAAATGTCTGAATGATATTGATGTACCTGTTAAGCACTTTCCAAGTATTTACCAACAGGCTTGTATCCATCTCACCAATCAAAATACTGATATCTAAGACTTCATGACAAACTGTCACAAAAAAAGAAAAGGTATAAATCACAATTTTTTTAAACAAATTTTATGCAGGTTTCAAACTACTGTATGGCATGTTCACTCTCCCATAACATCCAGAAAATTAATCATGTAAGACACAAAAACTATTGAGCACAAACTGATGCAAGGTTGCTTTGGGACTTTCATGGTTGACTGGCTTTGGATGAGGTAATGTTGAAATATTAAATTACCTTTGGTACACACACCAAACAGTGACCCTCCAATTTCTTCTTTTTTTTATTGGTGTTGTTTTAGTGTATTCAGTTAAAAAACTAAACAACTCATCACAAAAAATAATAGTTTTATTGAATACTGCTGTTACAATTTGTTGTTACAAATTATATTTTCCATT
>JANVCF010186945.1:0-20630 GCA_025388745.1 Hydrozoanthus gracilis
CTGAACGGCAAAGTTAAAAGCTTCAGCTTAAAATAGCCGGATCCAAAGAGTAGCACAAAGAACGTGATTGTTCTCGTTTGTAACCTAAAAAAAACGTTATTCTAGGTTTCAAGCCATCATTCTATTTTGTGTAAACATTTGTTTTGTCTCGAGTAGTGTCCGCTACTAAAATAAACATTGATTTAATGATGTTGTTTACGACCCGGAGTCTTGAACGATTACACATTCAGATCACGTTTTTTTACTGTTTAATAATTAGCGATATATTTCCCAAATGAGCCGGCTTATAAAACCTGTAATTTAAAGGAAGAAAAATAAATTTAAAGAATAACCAGTATAGTATTCGAAAAAAAATGCTCTCGAGGGAAGATATCAGTTTCAGAGTAGCGAGCAAAACTTAATCAAGGCACTTCGAAAGGTCCTTGTTTTTAAACATTCGAAAGAATCTTAAGCGCTAAAGCCTTCGTTGGGGTAAACTCTAAAATTAAATAAAATGATAAACTTACGTCATCGCAACAGCAATGTGATAATAAACGATATCGAAAGGAACAGTGAGGCCAGATATCACTATGTTGTTGGGTTACATTTATTTTCTCAGAAAAATGTATAGAACTGGCGCCCCTGACGCAAAATCTTGCCAGAGCTGGGAGCTGAAAAGATATTGCATGTACTGAACTTCGGGTGTAACTAACTTTGCAATTGATGTTTTTTAAGCGCGGCGACCGAATAGTTTCAGCTCTTTTTATTTGTTTTTCAGTCGAACAAACCTCATCAACAATGACTGCTTTCCTTGAGTTTGACTAAGAAGAAGCACGCACAGCTAAAGTTTTAAGAACCAGAATCAAATTAAGTGAAAATCGCAAGTGTATACTTTGACGAATAAAACATAGCGAATCATAGTCCATTATTCTCTGCCAGAACAGAATCTGACAAGCTAGACGTCGCAAGCTCTTACAAACATAAAGTACGCCATAGCTGACACGGGGTCATGCCCGGCAGTACTAGTAGAAGATCAATGCAGTTAATTCCGAGTTGGAACCTAATTATTCTTTAGTTACAAGGTCCGAACGCGCGCGATACTATTTCAGCAACATGCACATTTGGTCTGTAAAAAGTTAAATAGGAAAATATGGGCTTTTGGATGCGGAGGCAACGAAGGAAATTTGCAAGAATTGCATCTTATTGATGGAGGTGAATAAATGGAAGATAAATATGTTTATTCAAGTTTATACAACTTTACATGGCTTGGCGTGTTTGGTTGACGGACTCATAGTCATAGATCAAAAAACAAAACTAGCATATATATATATCCGAATTAATACCTAAACTGTATTAACCAGGTTTTCTTTAATAAGGGTTTTATTGTTTTTATGCTTCGCCCCGATTTTTTGCAGACGAACTCAGTCCGCTGTTATTTAATTTGTATCTATCGGTCAGCTATCTAGAAACGTATATGTGATAAAAGCAGTGTTAAATGTTTGATTTTCTTGTGGTCTTCTGACTTACGAACCACTTGGGTTTAGTTTCGAAAGCTTGTCAAACTTCCCAACACTCCTTTCAGTGTCCCGGAAGCTCAGTTTGTTTTTTAAACCTGTCTTTTTGTAGCGAGTCAGGTTTTGAAATATCAATAGAGAATAAAACGCTAAGGAATTTCGCCACCCGGCACAAATTGCTTCCATCATCAAACTATAAACTGATAAACGGCGCAATGCAACCAACAATGTGCGTAACACTAGATTTAACTAACCGTGCATTTCCTGTTTAAATGTCTTGCGGGCATGAAATTCAAAAGATCACGTACGAAGGAGTCAACAGAACTAACGTAAATAGGTTAAACTATTTAACGTATGTTGATTGCTCAGCAAATTATTGGAATTTTAATAGCGCAAAACCTCGACTTCAGATACATTCTTTTTGAGCTGAGCTTGAGACGTAAGTTCTAGTTTGCAAAATATTAAGGAATACTGATCCGTTTTGTGAATGCCCCGGTTTGATAGAGTTTTAGAAACATGGCGGAACTGCCGGGGAGGTGATTAGGAAATTCAACCGCACATCCACGAAATGAGCCTGAAAAACAACCACACGTATAATAATTATAAATCATAGCTGCTACATCGGTTGATGAACAAAGTCACTTTGAAACATATACAGTGCAGAAGAGATAACATTCTTTTAATGAATTGATTTCATTCATTCAAGCCCGTTGGCGTAGTGACAGAGCACTAGCCCTCAAACCAACGCGAACAAGGTGCGGTTCTCGGCCGGGGGAGTATGTGAGCTGGGTTTGTGGCCCCTCTCCGATGTAGGAGGTTTTCTCTGGGTACTCCAGTGTCCCCCTCTAATATAAACCACCAACTGACACCATCATCTGAGCATTTTCAGAGTTAGCTTTTCTACTTGAGTTTTAAAAAACAATTTCTATAAGGCTTATTCAAAAGTTGGTACTGGCACGCCCACTTGCCAAACAAATTGAAAAGACTTCCGTTGTATCATCAGTATATTTTTAGATCGTATAATAAAGAAATGCGGGGGAGTTTAGAGCTACACTGACATACTTAACATGTTAGACATATTCAGTTATAAACAAAATAGTTTGAATAGGACGACAATTATAACAGTTTAATATGAAGTAAAAACAATACTACAGGCTCAATTTAGTCGCACGTTTTTCAGTTAGAAACGAAATAGTTTGAATAGGACAACAATTATAACAATTTAATATGAAGTAAAGACAATACTACAGGCTCAATTTAGTCGCACGAAAAAAGTTATGAAAATTAAAAAGCTCCTAAGGCCGTTTTTGTTTTGAGATGAAAAAGAGATGTGCCGGGATTTTAATGAAGTGAGCTGCACGCTCCCCTTTCAAGAATGTTGTCTTAGCTTAGCCGGCTTTAACTACTAGACCAAAACTCTAGTCACTTTTTATGACGCACACCGAAACCAACACCCGATTTGCTTACACTAAGTCATTATGCTTAAAGAGACTCCTTCTCACAAAAAGGTTGGTGCTTGCTGATGTAGCAACAGATGGTCTCGGATATTTGCCCACGCGCATGCAACCGTCAACTTCATGTCGTGTTTGTGCGCACATCGCACATTTCCCTGCAAGTGACGCAAATATAGACAAACAGAACACACACTTTAGCAAAGAGAGTTCCAACCTTGCAACTCGTTGGAGGCTGGGCGGAAGTAGGGGGAATAGGCTCGTCCAGGGCTCCGGCCACAGACACTCCCAACTAGCTTACTTCACTCCCGCTTCCGTCTCAAACTTGGGCCGCTGCACAGGATACCTTTGTCGCTAAGATTATGTCACCTTTGAACTTTCGGCCCCAAACAGCGAACAACCAAATATTAGTTATTTTGTGTTGTATTGATTTTATAAAGAGAAGATAGACGTTATAAAAAGGTGTATCTGTGTTATTTCTTGTTATCATCATAAATGTTATATCAACAACATTTTTTTCTTATCATGGTCGTTTTTGTCACCGTCATCATCGTTGCGTTGACGTCATCAACATTATAGCCATTATCGTTGTTGTCATCATAATCACATCATCATCATCATCATTGCTGTTATTAACAAGATTAAAGATTTGTCATTATCGTCACTAATGGCTTCGTCATCATCACCAGAAGCTCCCTCCCACCTCCCCTCCCTTCCTCATTCCCCTCGCTCCCTCGCTCAGCTCGCCGCTTCCTAGCCCTTCAGTCCCTCCCATTTGTGCTTGCTATACGCAGGCTAGACGGATAAAATAAAAGCCTCTTTAATGTTACACACAGTAATATTATATCCTTCCATGCCTATTAGTACAAGATTACTTGATGTAATACTTCATTATTTCTTTCACCTTAAACGAAAAAGAAATAACTTCTTAATCTTTTATAATTAATAACCAGTTAGTATTTTCGGCAAATCAGGCATCGGCCAATGGCTGAAAATTTCATTCACGCGGATTCAAATATTCACTTCCTTTAGTAACTGAAGTTAATGTTTACTATTTATAGAGTACTGCCTTGATTTCCAAATTTGACCAACTTTAAAAAAACCTCATTCAATGCGTGAGTTCATAAGATATTTAGTGTCGTGAAATCTACAAGCATTATTAGATGTTACACATGTAATATGTTCTCACAATATCAGCAAAAGAATAAGTCGTTCATGCGGCATCAAAAATTTATCATTCGTCCATCAATTCAACTTCATATACACCCATTCATTCATGATTACAGAATTATTCAGTTTGCGGGAAATAGAATATACTTTAACGAAAATTAGCCGTAGTAGGTTCCATTCGATATTATTTTTATTCTATTCTATTCTATTCTATTCTATTCTCTATCCTTTTATCAGTTTAATCTTAATTTTTCATTGTTTCCTGTTTTATTCAATTCTATTCGATTCTAAAACGGTTCTATATTATATTTTCCATTTCAGTTGTAATCTATTCTATTCTCTATTCTATTCTATGCCATTCTATTTAACTCCATTTTATTCTATAATATATTATATATAGAAACAGAAATAAGCAATGGAGGAACAAGAATACACCTCTAGCGTCCTCATTAAAGTTATGCCACCGCCAGCCCAGATAAAACTCACGCGTCAAAAATATTGCACACTCCACACATAACGTCTTTCTAATTGTATCTTCCTACCTTAATGCCGACGCTGCTGACATTTTCAATTCGTATAAGTTTCCCTCTATAGAAACAATTTGACTTGAAACAAATCTGTTAACAAATTGTTTCTATGGTGACCAGTGAGTACGTAGTTTTGCGTCAGTTTTTAATATATTGTTGCTGAAGCTCGTTTCAACTCAATCACCACAAAAACGCGTCACTCGTGAAGTATATTAAGAGAGAAGAGTATAGAAAAGTTCCTGTTTCGTGTATTTATATTTTTTTTCGTTTTCAAATCGCCGAGACTGGATTTACAAACATTTTACTGACATTGTAAAATAGTTTAAAACATGGGACAGAGCTATATACGTGTACAGCAATTAATTGGGAGAAAAGATGGCGAAGATTTTCAAATGGTATATATTTGAGCTCTAGGAACACGACTCATTCATTAGGAAAAGAAACCAATTTTACGGTAGAAAAAGTTGAAAAGTATATGCAAAACCTCACTGCTCTTCATATCAGTCAGCATTCTGAACACTGTCAGAGAAAAACTGACAACCATTTCAAGTGTTGCCATTTGAGGTCTTGCTAACCACGCATTGCTCGCGACTCGCGAGAAGGGCGACAAACCACTCAACTACTCGCTAAATCCCCCGCCTGATCGGAGAATATATCAAATGTAGCAGTCGCCTTTAACTTTTGCATTTAGATTGTGATAGCAGAGCTTTAAAGAGAACAAGAAAAAATTTGGCTTTGCCTAGTAAAGTTTGGATGCGAAAAAATGTCTGTCGAATACCGGTAGTTATGTACTATTTACCCTACGACAACAATCGCTCACCTTCTAAATAATTTAGAAGCGAGCCTGATTGAACTCTTCAAGGGTTGCCAAAATGCAAGCCCTGATTAACAGTAAGTATGTATATATAAACAGATATCAGCTTATATATAAGCTCTTGTGCTTTGATTGACCACTTATGTCCTAATGTGTATACTACACGCTTTAACAATATATAAAAACCGCAATGCCAACGCAGTCTTTAACCACCTTGCCGCTAAACTTCACAAAAATCGAAGTCATAATTATGTAAAATCTCAGCAAAGTTACAAACTTCAGAATTTGTTAAACTGATGAACATTTTCAGTATCTGCTTGTAAAAACAAAGAAAATGAATGGTCTCTTTGTAGGTTTGCAAGCAGTGGTTTTAAAGTCAGAAGATATTTTTAGCATATGTGAAACCGCTCTTAGTGGGACAACTGGGTTTCGACCTGAGGGAAGTGGTTGAACGCTTAGCCGGTGTTGATATTGCTGACTCAATCCCACCCACTGTTAATGACATATATATATATATATATACCCAGGATTATTTAGAGTGCTTGTTTTTCCCATAATACTTTGAGTCCATGCATGGTTTTGAGCTTCCTATCAATAAAACTAATAGCTAATGATATCATTCAATACTGCTTAAACGTTCATCGTTCTTTTACGTAGAGGAAGTATCAAATGAAGATGTGTAATCGTTCTAAAGTAACAACACAAACACTCAGACTCACGCTTGGCGACAGAAAATTTGCTGTAGAAGCACTTAGTCTATACTCTAGCCTCCTTCGCAGCCGTTGTAGTGTGACTCGCCTTGGGGGAGTAAGGGCTGCGAAGGATGCCACATTAACTCTGTACAACTCGCTTCCCGATAAAGTTCTAGACCGAATGTCGCGTGTTCAAGAAACAATTGGTAGCTTTGCTACAAGATTAAATTAGATCAGGAAAAGGATTTTGTCAAAAGAGACTGCATGCCAATGTCTTTTTTTACCATCTCATCTATTAAAGATTTAGGTATTAAATATTCATTTGACCATACAGTTTTAAAACTTGCCAGTTTTTTTTTGTTGGCGTCTAGCTCCCTATCAGAATCGCACGCTTTAGAAAAATGAAGTTAAAAATATTGTTGTTATAATTCCTTTTCTTCCCTATCCAGCCGGCAGTTTTGAAGATTTTGGTACGATCTCGGTAAAGAAACACGATCTTAATGCAAAATTACGATTTTGGCATTGTTTCCATTCAACGGCATATATAAGACGGCATACTTCAAAAGATTTAACGGCTACTGGGGAAAAGATGCAACGCTCGATTTTTTGCCGCACCTGATTTGGATCTCTTCGAGGCTATATACACTCTTTTTGCAAGAACCTTTTAATGTTTTAGTGAGAATACTGTTTAACGAAGCTCACTCGAAGAATATTTATTTCGCCTCATTCTATAAGGGGGCAATTGCGTTAGAAAAGCACAATATTTTAGAATTTAGTTCTAGCCCCATTATACAGAACACGGAACTTTTGCACGGCACAGATGTATATGGTACGGGTGTCAGATAAAAGAATACGGATCGGAGAAATTGTAAGTGTTGTTCTCTTCATAGGCTTTGTATCTCCGGTGCTTTGCATTAGGTTTTTATTCCTCTAAAACACTTTCGTTTTCTCTTATTGATCACCACGCGCTGTTGGTTTATTATAATTTCATTGCTTCTGGGTTTTTCTTCATCTCGTTCTTCGCCTTCGTCCGTGCTGATGTTTGTTTTTATCCGTGCGCGGACTGCCTCTCGACACGGTCCGAACACGGGTGAAACTTTAGTCCGGCAAACTTTTGAAAGCCAATAGGCAATACCCTTGGTTACTCGCTGGATGAGCATCTGCGGCACACGCCTTTAAGCCATACTGAAGCACCGAAATAACAATGTCTGTGAAGAGAACAACATTCTCCGAGCTGTGCTCGTCTGCGTTCATTTATTTATAACAACCTTTCTTATAAGAACATGAGGACGAAAATCGCCAAAAATTCAAGAACATGTTAAGAACATACTGAGGCTGAGAAAAGATGAAGAATGTTTATTTCTAATGATAACCTATATTGCAAATAATTCATACAGTGTTATTAAAAATTAGGAAAAATTGGGAAATATTTGAAACTCCAGTATTCTGCGTTTCCTGGGCCGGAATTGGTTAATCAGGAAAATCTCTACAGAAGCTAAAAAGTGTTCATAGAAATGAAATATTTGACTAATATGGCCAAAAAATGAATACATATCACTTTGCAGTTGTTCTTTTTTTTAGTTGATTCCAAAACGGACTCCAATTAGAATGTGTTTATGAATCCATTGTATCTCTAGAGAGCTACTCTCTAGAGATCGCTCATTCATCGGATCTAAAGGCTGAATCACTATCACTATTGAAGTCCCAATCATCACGGCACAATCGACGATTTCCACACCTAAAAAACAGTGATTTCATGTGCGGACTACCGGACGTTTGACATCAAACAAGCGAGCGTCGCGTCCGGCGTCCGGCCTGAAACGAAACCCCTGATGTCCAACGTAACTACGGCGCCAAGTTTGAGAGGTGTCGCTCGTAAATTATCATAAAGTTTCTGAAGCGTTTCCAAGCTTTTACGGGTGTCTCGTAATTGCATTCAAGTAAAGGAAACTTGTCTTCGACACATAGAATGTTAATTTTCATGCGCTGTTTCCTCTATTAATTTTACCAATCACCCGAAATAAAAAAACTAACAATGTACTTTCGGTACTTCATAAAAAATTAATAAATAAAAAATCGAGTCACTTTTGTACAACCTAGAACCACGCACAAACTTATTTTACAAAGCTGTAAACTAGATTGTTAGCTTAAATATTCTATTCTTAATATAAACGTGGAACATATTTTTGAATACAACTTGTTTACAGAAGTAGTCTAGTTGGCGACTATGCCTGGATTTCAGTGTAATTAAACTAAGTGATATAATTAGGATGTCATTTCTCGCTGAATTTCCTTCATGATGGCCCCGAGAATTGGCACCAATTAAAACTTTTGGTAAATGACAGAAAGTCGGCGTCAAATTATAAGTACGTTCAATATTCCGCGAGGTCCAAACTTCCTTCTTCTTTATTCCTGATTTAAATCAGTGAGCTTATTTGGCGAAGCTTCAATTACAAACACGAGTGGCCACAGGTTTTTAGCTAGCTATTTTAAAACACGATGGATCAAATCTAGTGGTCGAGAACGTCAGTGTCTAAATACATTCTTCCTCTTTGCAGATATTGGATCAAAATCGTCTGCTGCTTGCTGCTCGTTAAAAATATGACAGTCGAATGAAGAAATAACTAGAATGCCATAAAACAAACTGGATGAGTGGCTATTCGAGCAAATGACGCACTATCTACGTCCCATTTTGTATCGTTAAACATGAACGCGCTCAAACGGACCAGTATTGCAGCTGTTTCAGTACAAGGTGTCGATTATTGCTAAACACAAGCGGCTTCACAATTACAAGCGACCGAACCATTAAGTGTGTTGCACTGGTTATGTTGATGAAGGATTCTCAAATCCACTTGGCAACTTAGATGGTTAAGTCTTTCGATATCTGTGCAGCTTGAAAAAGACATCCTGTACATAGTTAAGGTAGTTTCGTTCACAGCGGTTTGTTACGCAACTGAGTCACTGCTCAAATTTCCGATATACCTTAATCCCATACATAATTAAGCAGCGCTGATACTAAAAGCCCTGGGCATCTTTAATCAAATATTAATGACAAAGAAAATGATGAGTCATTGCAGGATAAAACCCGGATGCGAGTAAAATGCGCTAAGTGCGGAACAAACAGGATGGTGCTTAGGTGAATGGAAAAGACCAGACTCAGCTGGAGTATTTTATAATTACCTTCAGACCGTCTAAAAATATGTATTGCTTTGGTGTTATACAAATTACTGGTGTAAACGGAACAGCCAAAAAGAACAAAAAAATTTAAGGTATTGTCCGGCAAGACGATGCCTATTTTGTTTAGGGCGGGTTGTTCAGAGGCGTCTTCTGACGGCTGTTGGTATACCTTTACACCACAACTGCTGCGCTACCAATTTTTACCACACCTAATATTAATGAACTTTTTTTACCAAAAGTCCACGCAGCAACCTGAAGTTCTGTGCAGAGATGCTTATTTATAGAAGATCAAAAACGATTGTGGCTCTTACAAGCAGAAAACCAAATTGCTTTACAGGGGCTATAGGAGTGATATTAGGATGCCAATGTTTTTCATTAACCTTCCATTATAGCAGGATTATATTAAGCATTAAGGCATTAGGGTTGTATTAGAATCTTTTACGGTAAAAAAAACCGTGTATGGTATGCTTTAAAGAAGCAGAGCTCTTGTGCTCAACTTTATAACATTGTTACCTATAAATATTTTAAAGATGCCATTAGCTGTGACGGGTTATATCGGTGACCCGATTAACTGGTGTTCCATTCAAGCCGGTTAGAAAAGAAGCCACAGAGAACTGCGTGCTCCGACATCATGCTTTCAGTCCAATATCATTTAATAATGACCATTAGTATTACGATTGACACCTGGCGGCTAGTTTTCTTAAATAATACAAAGATAACTATGGCAATTAGGTGACTTGCAAAAAGTAAGCGGCAGTTAATCAGGCCATAACAAAACCTTATTGAAAGCGTGCCACCATATACCTGACACTTTTGGGGTTTAACTGGTACGCATGAGTGGGCAATTTAGTATAGAATTACTGAAAAGCATTATAATTTATATCCTCTCTTCTCTTCTCATAGTTAATAAATTCTATAGTCGAAAACAAGCTTAGTTATATTATTTTGCAAAGCTTACAATATGGACCTTTTAACTTTGAAATGACTTCGTGGTATTACCGATGACTAAAGCTTCGAGCACTAAAATCTCAAAAAAGTCCCTTTCAACTCCATCAATTTTGAACTAACTTCAGGACTTGATCCCATTTCGATTAGCTTTATCAATAAGTTTTAAACTTATCATTAAGTTGAAACTGCAGAATAATTATAAAAAGGTTTTTTTGCAGAAAATAAAGATCCTTGAAATAGAAATGATTTATTACGATTGCGTGTGCTTCGCCTGTGTACTAGACACGGCTAGTAGTATAAAATAGAGTAAGTATGGTTTGACAGTCTATTAACTATACACATCCCTAGTTCCACGCTCTGAGCTCTAGCTATGAATTAACATTCTTTCAACTTCAACTTTGGCGTCATAAACAAAAGCATTTTACTGGTAGTTAAACAAAATTGCCCACAAAATTGCCCACCAATGGAAGAAACTTCTTTTGGTCGAGTACCTTCTAAGAAAAGTAAACAAATTCATATAATTTCATATACTTGTAAATGAAAGTTTGCAAAAAAAAAAAGCACAACGATCCCTGCCACGAGTGGCAGATTATATTTTTTCGTCGCCGGAAACTGAGCAGCTAATTCGGTAATCGATTTACTTCTTTCACTAACACTGAAGCCTGTTTTGGAAAATTCGTTGGGCGCACGGCTTTAAGATCTTAAGGAATAGTGAATTAGAGGTCATAAACATTGCTAATCCCCTGCAATTAATCATCGTGGCGTATTTAATCGCCAGCTTAACGATACGGGTACCAGTAGGTTTTGTTATTATGTTTCTCAAGCCTCGACAGCAAATTAAAAGAATGACAACATATTTCATACAATATTCTCTTGTCCGCGCTCTACGAACAGATAATTGTGCCGGCGTCTTAAACTTTTTTATTTTTAGAGTGACAAAGTTACCACTTAAAGTGACAGTTGACTTATTTTAGTAATTCTGAACAAAGATCACTTAAAAATATAACCATAAACGGGAAAGTTATGAGCTGAATAAGTTAGATTGAATCTTAGCCGAAAACCAGTAAATTGCGGAGATCTTTTCCTGTTCCCTTTATGGAATAAGGTCTACACATTGTGCATAGTATACAGAGACGGCAACACGCAGAATTTGTTGTTAGTTTCTGTTTTGTTTTTATAAGGGAAAACCCCGAGGGTGATTAGAATTTGTCAACCAGTGCTGTGCACTTTTCAATCACGTCGCGTGTTATTGTCAGTCAAAATGTGAAGTATTATATCTTCCGGATGTTTGAATGGTACAAAAAAAACGTCAGAAGTAATTTAGCAACCCAACGGAATTGAACTATTGTCTAGGAGAATGAGGTTTATCTCGAGATAATATTCTAAAGCTTAGCATCATGAATGTTCTAAAAGCTTGGCGTTCCTTCAGTTCAAGTTATATAGAGTTTCTCACGCGCGTGATCTTAGAGCTATCGGGTGCTTTTGTTTCTGTTAAGATAAAAGTCCTCCTAGACTGAATTTAAAGCTGAATCGCTTAGCAACGTCCTCATAACAGGCAAAAATTGATGTCGTGAACCCATAACCACAATATTAGGATTCATTCAGTAAAATTTGTACTCGGATAAACACCCCCGGCTTTCGAGGCTTTCTCTTGTTCGTTCATACAACCATACCGAATTTAAAAGGACATTTCGAAATGATTAATGATATATAGTTATAATAGTGGTGTTCAGCGCTTAAATCGAATTTAAAACGTTCGTTTCTTTCGATTTGAATTTGCTTCTTAAACACGAAGTTATATTTGAATAATGGCCTCATTTTGAATATAGTGAAAAACATTAAGACTTGGACTATCTACGAAGGCAGAATTTGCCAGGAGAAATTTTCGATGTGTGATTGAGCAAACCGATGATATCGACAGCCTTCCGCTGCTAAATGTCAGGCCGTAGGTGGTTTTAAGAAGAGCGGAAGCATTCTATGTACTCGCGATATCATTTCTCTGTGACGTCTGGCGAACCAACGTCATCGTGTTTTTCACCGGTTTTTTCTCGCGCGTCCTGCTTATTGAGCGGGGGTAGAGAAAACCGTTTTGAAAACCTTTCCGACTCTATTTTGGCTTGGGGAAGTACGACCAAGCCGTTGAACTAAGTTCCATCCGAAATCTGTTGTTTCTTTTATGGATATGAGCTTTATTGTAGTTCGCGTGATCGGAAGGATGTCGTGAAAATGGAGTCGAAGGATGATACAAGCGAATCGTGTGATTATTGTGTACAATACATTTTGGTGATCGCGTGGGCGATATCATTGTAAAATGAAGAGTGTATGCTTTTCGCTCAGCTATTGGCTCACGGATACCTTCATGTTTAATGTCTAATCCATTTCACACCTTATCTTTTACGAATTCATTATTGGCAGGCCATGTGTTACTTGCGACTTGATTGGCTAGGTTTTGTGGGCGGGTTTGCATGTTGTATATTATTAAAGGTGAGCCAATCAGCTGGAAATAACACGGGCACTATGACAACAAGGACGTCACGAACCCATAATTTCAATTCCGAGTACCCGCGGCGTGTTTTAAGAAATTATACTTCGCGTACCGCAGAGAGATTTGGTTTAGTTTTGTGTCGAAGGAGACTGTTGACGGTTTGCCTAAATTTTGCCTAGTTTTGAAGAGGTTTGAGTTGGACGATGGAAGAAATAGAGCTTCCAGAAGAACGGAGAGATCGTCCGCGTTCGAATACTTGGCCGCTCCCCGAACCACCGTCGCTTCCAACTGAACCCGTAAAATCAGCTGAACTTCCTGAACAATCCTCGCCATCTAACTTAGCAAAAACACTGCTAAACGATGGCCCAAAAAAGAGCTCAAGAAAAAATGCGTGGGGAAATCTTTCCTATGCTGATCTAATAACTCAAGCTATCCAAAGTTCGCCAGAGAAACGACTGACTTTGGCAGAAATCTACGAATGGATGGTGCACACCATTCCCTACTTCAAAGACAAGGGAGATAGCAACAGTTCCGCTGGTTGGAAGGTTTGTATGCTAAAACTCGTTTTGTTTTTTCACTGAGACAAGCAATTTCGATTCTAGTGTGTTTTTATATGTATTGTTAGGCGATGGACTTGATTACTATCTTACTGCGAAGGTTGTCTAACATAGTATCGGGTGTTTTGTTCTTCCAGAATTCAATTCGCCACAACTTATCCTTGCATAGCAAGTTTATTCGAGTACAAAACGAAGGAAATGGAAAGAGCTCGTGGTGGATGCTAAACCCAGATGCAAAAGCAGGAAAAACTGCTCGTAGACCACGCTCTGGTTCGCTTGATTCAGCGCCTAAATCCGAAGGCAGAAGGCGAGGAAGATCGAAAAAAGAGAAGATTAAAGAAATTGGAGAACGGCCGGTTAGTCCGAGTGTTATGAAGAGCGGTTCGCGGGGAATTAATCGCTCTCCCTCGCCGGGTAATGTTTCGCCCACAAACAACAGCATTGAATCGCTACTCCCAGATCACTTTATGAACGACAGCTTTGGTAGACCGAGAACTTCGTCTAATGCTTCAGCTAACAGTAGCATTCCTGGCCGATTATCACCGATTCACGACCAAGACGAGTTGGACGACCAACTTGATGACGATACTCGTGGTATGTCGCCTTGTGGAAGCAACATGACCACCTCAAGCACCCCAAATCCAGCAGCGGATGAACTTACCAAGACACTGGAGGAGCGAATGTTTTTTGAACAACCGGTGATAAAACAGAGCAGATCGCCCGTTTCGATGATGAACTGTGGCGACACCAGCCCCATTGGTGAAATGCATTCGCCAGCGACTTCGATGAATGGCTATGACACTGGATACGACAGCAGTGGGTTTTTAACAAACCACCATCCTCAGCAAACTCATGGAATCTTTTCGCCCATGAATGCTGGGCCTACTGCATTTACTAATGTTCCTCCACAGCAAGTGAGTTTTCAAAGTCAGAACGGATATCAAGATTTGCAGCAGCAACAAGCTACAGAGCAGCAGCAAAACTTACTGCATTTCCCTCGCGAACAGGAAATGGAAATACAGCAACAACCGGCAGTTTATGCCTCCCAGGGACAGAACTTTACCCAAAGTATGACTTTAAACCATAATTCCAACGTTATGAATCAAAATGTTGGGCCCAGTGAGACGTTCTTTCCCGCGATAAACGGGGGGAATCCCACAATTATTATCAACAGCAACAACCCAGCCATGCAATCTGCAAATTTGCAACAACAAACCTCACTCAACATGAACGGCTATTCACGAATTCCCAATCAAAATTTCGAACTCTCACAAGGAAGGTACACTATTCCTAGCGATTTGGAGGGTTTTACCGTATTGCCAGACGATTTAGACTTCGACTGTGATGTGCAAAGTATAATTCAAAGCGAAATGGGCGATGGAGGATTTGATTGCCTGAATTTAGACCAGATTATCGCAGCACATTCAGTGAACCCTCCGGTTTCTGTCGGGGAAATGAGACATTACAGTCAGTTGTGTTGAATATCATAGCCAACTTGTTAAGCCACTGCCTTTCACTCGATAGGGAAATTGGCTGAACAGAAAATCAAAGCTTTTCACTCCAAGCCGAAGGGTGAAGCGGCTGGTCGAGATGGACTAGTTATCGTGTCAACCAATGTAGAGGAAATGTATTTAGAGTCAAGACTGGCCTTCAGAGGACGAACGATGTTTGAGGTCACGAAGTTGTTATTACATCCCCGAAAGTTCGTTTAAAACTGATAGTGAGCGAGTAACTTGGTTTGTAAAAAGACAAACTGAACACATAACTCGATTGAGTTTCTTGCTTGTATTAACTCTCGAGAGCTTTTTATAAGCATTCGACAAACACCAAGGGTTATAGACAGATTTTGATATCTTGAGGAAAAAATTCCTTTTTTGCCAAGTTTGACTTGGCTTTAAACTGAATACTTTCAAATATATATATTCATTTACATCTCAACACTAAATTGAGCATAACTGGCCCTTGGTTGCTAAAGAAGGGACGAGACAATCAGCATATTACACATCTATATATATATATATATAATATACTAAGTATGGTGTCCTCAAATGAGACTCTCTGGCTTTCAGCCGCGAATGTAATTTATTTTGATTGTATTATACTCTGGGTCCAAGTTTAGGGAATGATATCCATGTATGCAATATTGACAGGTTTTAGGATTCAAAATTTGAAAACTAGAACTTGCATTTAACATTACTGTTTTGTGGTAAATGTTACATTTCAGTTTTCTTTCACTCGTTAATCATTTGTTAATAAGGAACTAAACAAGCCAATGTTTCTGAACTTGTTTGGATTTTATTTCATTATAAAATTTGCACTTTGGCGAGTTTACACTAAGCCCTTTGCATGTTGTTTCGAAACCACACAATTTAAATATTAAGTATTGTATTAAGAATTCTTAGTTCATGCTATTTTTGATATAAGGAATTTCTATTCCAAATATGTAGTGGGAAGTTTTAATGCAGTTTGGTGTGGTAATTTCTTGTGTTCAAACATTTTAAAGTCTACCAGAAAAGTTGCTACAATTCAACCTTAGCTTGTGTGCTATTCAAAAGACAGCAATTTGCTTGACCAAATTGAAGATGTTCTTCATTACAGAAGCTTGTGGAGAAAGTTACTTTAAAGTTGGCAGGAAATGTGTGTCTAAAAAAAGTGTCACCCAAGTTTAGCCTTAAAGAGTTTAAAAAAAGGTACATTAGGTTTTAAAGTAGTTGTGAAGAAGAATTGTTACAGATGAAGGATATATAAACCAAGTTGGTAGTTTCTAGCTTGATTAAGATATATATTGTTTATGTGAACCAGAGTGGTTTTATCTCGGTGTATTATAGCTTATTTGTAGTCAGTAGTGAATCGTTTTCAAAAGAATATGGAAAAATTTAATTTTCATTACGACAAAATTGTATAGCCAATACACAACATTCTATATTTATGGATGAGAGAAATGGTTTCTGTTAGCAGTGTGTCTTTTTATGTCGCCAAGTATTCTTAAAAATTGTAAATGATATACTGAACAGTAGGTTGCCTGCCTATGGGCCAACTAAAGCTTCATTTCATCTTTTTAAAGCGGCAACCCATGGCAACAAAAGATTTTTGAGTAGTTGTTTCTTGAAGCATTGCCTGACATTGATTTTACTACCATGTGCTTAAAAAGTCTGAAGTGCAATTATGTTTCTTATGTAAATTTCTTGAAAGCCAGCCAGCATGAATTTATGCATTTTTCTTTCACCTTCAGGGCTCCTGTGAACAGGTTTCATTGTTTCATACAAAAATATCAAAATTCCCTTTGTTTTGCGCTTTTTAGGAGAATAATGGCTTCACTCTAATACATTATGCCGAGACTGTGCACGAATTACTTAGCAGCTGTTTTTCGTACAATGCTATGTCCTTCCCGCCGTGGCTGAATTCTTTTATGATAGACATGGAATCACGTGAGGAATGCTCGAGGTGTTGGTTGCCTTCACTTGACGCTTCGTGTCGATTAAACGACTTCTTTCAGAAACTCGCTACCAAGTAACAAAGTATTTAAACGTCTACTAAGATGTTTCATTACAAAAACAGTACATCCAAGTAATAGTTTTTTTTAGAGTAGGAATGAACAGTTCCCGGAAATTTAAATTCTGTTTGAACTCGAAAGGTATTTGTGTGCTTAAGCATGACTAATTAGGTCACGCGCTGAAAGTGATAAATTTTACTTCACAGGGGAGGTGAGGGGAGATGCACTGCAGCCCAGAAGACAAATAGCTCTTTATATATTATAAAAAAAGAATACTATGACATTCCTATTTTTATTTTAACTTAAAACTGAAAGGCGATCTGTCAACAGTGTGGACAAGTGGTTTACTTCCGCGAGTTTTTCTCCTGTTTTATAAAATCAACACCGACCGATTGTGTTAAAGGAAAGCTTTTTCAGTCGATCGTCATTGGCCGACTACTTCTGTGCTGCAGCAACTGTTTTAGTATAAGTGATGAATGAAACTCGAAAGGTTTTTTAAAAACAGGGGGAAACTGAACAAACAATGATTGCGTGATCTGACAGACTTGCTTCCGTGATGGGATTTTGCGTACAAGCAGGACGGTTCTGTGTACGGGTTTCTTGGCAGTTGACAGCCCTGTTAAGAGTATAAACTGACAAAAAATCTTGTTAATGAAGCCACTGACCAGTATTTAGAACTGCAAAATTATTAGCTGGTACCCTGACTGCCCATGCCAGTTTGAAACCCATGCCTATACCAACAGTTTGCTTTAATATCGCACCTGACAAATTTCTCCATAAACAGCCTTTTATAGTCAGTTACTTGGCACTGTTAGCTCGAAAACAAGCATTAAGCCGGACACCATATAACCAACTGCTCAATTTATCCTCGCGTCAGATTATATTTCTAACCAGACATTCCGTTCTGCTGGCCTGTATCCGGTTGTCCATTTGGCTCATCAATGCGGATAAAAAGTACAAAAAAAGGCCTTTTAAAGTAAATCTTATACTCGTGCATAGTTTTGATACGTTTCATGATCATGATCAGTTTGGTGATGATATTAAAGACAACTCCATGCTTTGTTATGTCTACGAGCGTGACTCGGTTGTCAAGATCTCCTGATTATCGACAAGCGCGTGGCCTTCGATTCGGGACCTAGCCAAGGTCGGGCTGAACATTTGTGAGTTGTTGAGTCCTTTGTCTACTAGCCGTGGCGGTACGAGCTTGGCTCACTTGGTAAGATCTACGACTTCCAAGCGTGAGGCGTGGGTTTGATACCCGGCCAAGTTGTTGTGGATCTTCTAGCGGGAATTCAAATTAACCCAAACACTGATCGGTAAGGGCAAGGTTTCAACCGGGTGCTGTCCGTGGGCAGAGGGACGTAAGCCGTTGGCCTCTCTCGCCCGGGGTGGAGGGAGTACTCCCTATATTGGGATGGTAGGCATGACCGTCGTATTTTTTAGGGGTAAAAATTGCCATTCCGGTATTTTTTTAGTGTTTGTTAAAAGAAATCCTGTGTTAAATCAAGAGCCGGGTATTTTTTAGGTTTTAAAAACGTGAAGCTATTGGACTCCTTGCAGTCTCGTGTTTTAGCAAATGTGCGTACTGAGCAAGGGGTTAAGACAAAAGTCCATCGGCAAACGTTTTACTACGCGCGTGCCTTTATTACGGCTACAGATCGCGTTCAGCGCAATACAAGGGGATAAAATGCCGACCCGCCAGCTACCCTGGGAAATGTTCCAGATTTCGATTGGTATTTATGGGGTAATTTTAAAAACGACAGGTATTTTTAGGGTAGAAAGTTTTTATCCCTTGGTGTTTGTTAGTGTATTTAGAGGACTTTTCCGACAGTCATCCCTACCCTTTTGACCCTGAAGTACTCCCCCCCCGGCTCGTCTTCGATAGGGACAGTTAAGAGCAGAGTTTCGATCCGTCTTTGATACACACGTATACCTTCGAACGATTATTTTTGTGGTTCTCGGTGTTACGTGTTTGAATAAACTGATTGATTGCTTGATAGACTGATGGAGATTTTGAAAAGCCCACAAATAAGTTGATGTATGATCAAGAGGAGTAAAAGTTTAACTTAGACTGGCCCAAATACCCCGCGGCTGTATTTGTTTTAAGAAAGTTTTAAACTGACTCAAAAGTACGGCTGCAACTTGGGTAAAAAGTAAATTTTCTTTTTTCTCGACACTACT
This sequence comes from Hydrozoanthus gracilis, assembly GCA_025388745.1. Classification (NCBI taxonomy): domain Eukaryota; kingdom Metazoa; phylum Cnidaria; class Anthozoa; order Zoantharia; family Hydrozoanthidae; genus Hydrozoanthus; species Hydrozoanthus gracilis. The sequence goes on from JANVCF010186945.1 coordinate 18,989, forward strand.
AAGCTCACCAACAGACATTGACGTTTTTTATGTTAAATTTTCTATTGTCTCTATGAGACATCCAGTGCCTCTACTGAAAGGAAAAAGAACTGTTGTTTTGTTGTTTGTTGACCCGTGTATATATGTATGTGTTCGAGTGAGGATCGAGTCTTGAATTATTTACCCAATTTAATCTGTTGACTAAACTGCTGCTTCGAAAAACAGGAAGTATGCACACTCCTTAAAGTTTGGTGAAATTTTAAATTTTATCTTTTTATTAGCTTGCTTTGATTGTATTTCCGTGTCTTCTCGTAAATCCAAGTAATTTTTAAAATATAGGTTGAGGTTAGCAGTGGCGGAAGAGATGCAGTGTAAAGGTTACCACCTACATAAGTCTAAGAGTTTGTTAATTACCTTGTTTGGGTAATGGTGGCCTCAGGGCGTGAACGCCACCTTTTTTTGTAAGCCTCACATCTAGGGTATAAACAGGCTACCTAATTTAGAACTGTTTACCTCTGTGGCTCAGCCACACAATAGCTATTTAAAAATAAAACAGCAATTTAGATAGATCTATTTCAGCTTCTTAAGTAATATTTACAAGCTATGTCTCGCTTGAACGATTTTGCTTTCGCATCCTACGTTTCCGTGTTGCCGGTCACGTTTAGACCCAGAAATAGCTGCAGGCAAACTGAATGACAATAAGACAAAATGCCATAACTGTGATACTGGACAATTATGAACGTTTAAGTTACTTCAACTTAGGCTATCTCTTTGTGTTTGGGCTCCAGAGTTTATTATTATTATTAATCACTTGTACGTGCTCGTTTTTTTAGAGTTATTTGTTTTGCGTCAGAAATTGTTTATCATAGTCTTTCGATTCTTTTTTTATCTTTAAGAATGAAAATTGCAGTTTGATGGAATTACAAAACTGTCAAGTTTAGTTTGATCTTCTGGATATAGCGATTTGTAGGGCTACTATTTGCATAAATCTGTTGAGTCAGCCAATAATACACTGCGTTCATTGTACAATTCTGTCTCGATTCAGCTTCTATTATCCGCAACCGGCCCAAACAACTTCCCGCTAAGGAAATAAACTCAAAAGAGGTTACAAATTAAAGTCATAGAATACCTCACATATTTGAGGCTTAACATCGGTGGAGTGAGGTACGCGGGTTAACGAAAGCGTCGAGCAAGAGTTTTAAACTGCAAAATATTAAGATGAATGAATGAAATTTAAAGCACTACAGCATATACTGGCGCAGATGTGTGTTTACTTAGCTATTTCAAGTTCCTCCCCCGGGCTACGAGCGTTCACTCACGTACAGCGAAAGAAGACGAGTCCTCACTCCCTCCCCCACTGAGGGAACCTCTTTTCATGGGGGAGGGTGAGAGGCGGATGTTTTCTCAGGCAAATACTATGAGCTCGCGGCCAACTGAACCTCACTTGGTCGAGACTAAGTGACGTTCTTAATAACTATATGAACATTTAATACTGACCATTTTAATAAAAGAGTTATTAAACTTCGTTGACTGCGCCTATAAGAAGCGATTTAGAAGAAATTTTCGCTGCTGCAGAGATGAAGGAACTTAGGGAAAAGGTCAAAACAATGGTACTTCCTAGGAACCCAATTTAGGGGGTGGGGTATTGTGTGCCGCCACCCAC
>JANVCF010186946.1:0-10283 GCA_025388745.1 Hydrozoanthus gracilis
CTCACGCATTTCGATGTAAAGTCACGCACTTACACCCTTGTGGAAGGTAGCTCTTCTATTCGCCGTCAGAAATGCTTTTAATCGTAAAATCCATTCCTTCCTCGGCACCGAACTTCGAGTAAGTGTGCTCGGTTCTAATAAATTCGTGTGCTTTCAGCAGTTTGAAAAGTTCAAAATTCAAAAGTTTTCCGCAAAAGCATGCCACGGACTCCTTGAATTAATGAAGCTCGCTTGGCAAATTATCTCACTCTTTTGAAAACTGACCACAAGCTTACACTTATATATTTTAAAAATCTGCTGCCGATCCCCTACATCTAATTTAAATGTATTTAAGCAAAAACTGGGTTGCTGATGTATCTCGAGGTAAATGATCATCAGTCGAAGTTTGGCTCAAATTCATCTAGTGGTTTTGGATTGGCAGCAGGTGTAAAAAAAGGCAAATTTGTCGGAAACACTCGTGACGTCATCAGTTGATAACTTTTAAGTATTAATATATCAAGAAGTATGAAAGATTTCGACAAAAAATTTTTATCACTATATTCCTCATTTAGCAAGGTCTATCTAATGTAGTAATAAAATTTTCACTTCATATGCACTTTGAATAAATCTCATTTAGCACTTTTATATGAAACCCATCTGCTAATACTACGGTTCCTTAATTTTCCTTAATTGCCGATAAATAACAATTTCCTTGCTAGGAATGATGTGATATTTTTGAGGGACAGTTGCCTGTTAATAAAGCGGACTTATGGCGACTCTGTTTCTGTTCTTTCTGTGAGTAACGTGCCGGATTGCTCTGCGCCACTCGCTCTTCCAGTGCTGTGGCGATACGAGTAAGTAAAATATACAACCAGACCTGTTGGAGAAAATATGTAAAAAATTGTTACAAAGATGGCCCAGTTATAATTACTGTAGAGCGAAAGAGCGACAATTCATAATAGCTTGAAACTGATAGATAAGGCTATGACCATGGACTATGACTATCGGTTCAGTATAACTCTAGTGAGGCAAAGCCAATGTTATTATAATAGAAATATTCAAGTGTAATTATTTCATATTCTAGGAAAAGCTGAAACTCACATGACACGAAAACTATTGCTTTAGTAGCCAAGGAGAAAACGATCCATTCCAGAGCAATTAGCACTAAGAATGTACGTCCGCCACATGAAAGTCAGCTGGTTGCGCCCTAATGGAAAACTGTTGACTTAAGTTTAGTGATTGCTGCATGCTTACGCAGTTTTGTTTTGAAATATTTATAGAGTAATTTGTATCCATCTTTTCGTTATCTTTAACGTTAAATGATGCAAATAGAGATTAATTGAAAATATTAAAACGAGATCTCGTCTCGATTAAGTGTCAGTGTGTAAATACAATTAGCTCTTAGTGAAGGAAAAGCGTATGAAATATTGGTAGAATGAAGAGCCTGCAAGTCTGCGAGCTCTTCTGTAGTTAGTTTTCAAGCTGGCACCATTTGTAAGGTACGAAGCACCATATAAGTTGTAAGAAAAATGTGGAAGACATGGAGACACTACATGATGAGATGTACTCAGTGAAGTAAGTAAGAATAAAGAAACAAAAGAAAAGGACATATACATATAACCGAGTCTCAATAATAGCCTTGGGGTAAGTAGCTCTTTGTATATAATGGAAAAACACGTGTTTGTTATAATTTCTTGCCAAGGTTGAAGTTATGCGATAAATGGATAATACTCTATGGGAAGTCAAGTGCGCGCGGATTTTATTCACACCTCAAGGATTAAGATTTAAGTGAAATTCATAAAGTTCTCTGATCAAAGTTTCAGCTAGGCGACATTTCTTAGCTTGTTCTTTGTTTGTGGGCAGTCGCAGTATAAATTTTCATGTTCTGGTACTACCGAGCTTTCTGGGCAGAGAAAATGACGTCAAGTAGATTTAAAGGAACTTACCGATAGTAAGCCATGCTATAAATCTTACATATGACCAAACTGACAAGTTCACTATCAGTAGGAGATTCGCGGCGATACTGCAGACTGGTAACAAAGGAGTGCAAGGAACCATATATGGGAAGATGGCGTCATTCTTAGGCTGCATCCATAGCATTAGCTGGGAGAACAGAAACATTAACGAGCACAGACACAATAATGTAATAGCCCAGTACTCTCGGTTGGCGAGATATTCCCAGCATCTGGATAGAATCAACAGCATACCTGCTAAGGCGAATGTTGTGCAAGCTATGGCCAAACGCGCGATAAGACTGGTTTTGTCAGTTGCTACCACATTTGATTTTTTCTCCAAGAGCCGCGACTGGGGTCGTGACGTACTGTTTTTCCGAACCTGTTTATAACCGCTTCTTTCTGGCGAATCGGTGCGCCTACAGCAACTGTTACACAAGTTACTATACCACTTCTGTTCACTTCTAATCGGAGTTCTAGGGTTCATGAGCGGGGAGTCAACACTTTTCACATGGGGGTCGTAGCGCGATACCACAACAGATATGGCCAGGAGTGTGTATGCTGTTAGAGTTCCTATGGAGAGCATTTCTAGTAACGCCTCTATAGCAAGAAAAACAGCAAACAAAGATACCAACAAACCGGTAGTTAAAGCGGCTACAATTGGAATTTTTGTTCGCTCGTAGATAGTTGAAAAACAACCGAAAATTAGACCGTCGGTGGCCATAGAATAAATAATTCTGGGAGCACCAAAAAGCACGGACATCAAGCTGCTGAACATGGCAGCCAACGCTCCAACAATAACGATGTATTTACCCGGCTTAAATCCTAGCGTACTGAAAGCTTCTGCGATTGGAGCAAACTTTGTCAGCCCGTTATAGGGTATCATGAGGGTGAGGACAGTTGATACGGCGAAATAGGCCACAAAGCCAGTAAACATGGACAGTTGTATAGCTCTAGGTACGGTTCGTGAAGGGTTGATAGTTTCCTCGCTTGCTGTAGTGATCTGATCAACTCCAATAAAACAATAAAATGCCCCTGCGCCGGCAGAGAGGACCCCCGACACTCCATATGGGAAAAACTTCTCTACTGTTGACCAGGTTTGACTTCCAATAGCGAAGTAGGCACCAGCAATGATTATAAAACCGATTACAGATATGTTAATGAGGGAAGTGGCGGCCACAAAAGTGACAGATTGCCTAACCCCTAGACAAACGATACCAGTGCACACTAAAACCAGCAAAACAGCCAGGAAATCTGGATATTCAGACAGCCAAGGTACATGCCACGATGCAATACTATTCATTGTGAATTCAACTATTTTCCCTTTGGCCAGTGCATTGATAACTCCGCTACAGCTCCTTGCTAGTACCGCAGCGATGATGAAATATTCTAGAATGATGTTCCATCCAACCACGAAGGCCCAAATTTCACCCAGTGCAATGTATGTGTAAGCGTATGCAGAGCCAGCCTTTGGGATTCTTGATGAAAACTCGGCATAACACAGACCTGCTAGAAAAGCGGCAATGGAAGCCATGAGAAAAGCTAGCACAACACTGGGACCTGCTTTATCTCTAGCGAGATGACCAGTCACAACGTATATCCCTGAGCCAACGACACTGCCGAAACCGATCATTGTAAGGTCGAATGTACCCAGGCACCTCACGAGCGGCCCTTCCGATCGGCGCCATTCCTGTTCGTGCTTTTTGAACACGAGGTTGCTTACAAATCTTGCGAACATTGTCAGCAGAGCTGTAGAGAAAAAACATTCTAAGGTTAGTTGAAGAACAACCTATTTACTGAGGCAAAGGTTAGTACCATCACACCCAATTATGGCGGCCATTGTTCACAATAAAAAGACAATGCTGTAAAAGACCGATCTATAAAGCCAACACAAAGAATATCTTAAAATATGTTGTATATTGCTTATTGTTGGTAATTCGCTAAACTTTCATATTTTCGTCTTTTTTAATGTTTGGTCTTCTAACTTTTGTCGTATCGGAGTACTGGAGGCAGCGAAAGATAAATACTAACATCGGCAGGAAGTCGTTATACACTTAATCGATATAAATAAAAATAGATAAACAACTCTACCAGAATATTTTGAGAGTCCTCGGTAATCGGTTTTCGTACACGTAATTATCAAGTTTGAAGAAGGACACACTTAACAAAGGAATAAAAACCTTCTAGTGAACGAAAAAAGCACTTCAAGTTTGTCGATGAGTAAAACCCATTAAGCAAAACAGCATCAAAAACGCTGTGCAAAACAGGTTTTGGTAAAGAACTTTTCCACGACCTTCGGTTTCTACTCACCAAAATACAATTTTCTAGATATTTGTCACCACGTTTTCTCGTTTTCTCAAACAGGACCTTCTTTTGTCAGACTGGCGCTTAAAGACTTCAAACTGAGACGCCCACGTCACCCTATGAGGCAGGCTAAGTCGTTCAGAAAACGCTTTGCATGGATACGACGAGTGCACGAATTCTCTCCTCGTGATAATATTCAAAACAGAAAACGAATTTGTAATGAAAGGCTCCTTAACCTTACAAATGGTGTAAGGTATTGGTTGACTAGAAACAAAACGAATACTTTAGACCCCAATGCACGTTGCTAAGAGAATAGGAATTTTTTACCGCACGTACTGAAGTGTGTCACAACCGTTGGAAACAACTTTGTTTCCTCTACCTACTGGTCAAGGCTGGCAAAAACGGAGTATTTACATAGCTCCAGTTCCAAAGTCTTTGTTTGACGTATTTTTCACTCGAGCAGAAGAATTGTGTTAAAATTTCAGTGCCTGTTATCAAATCAGAATTTTGGTGAATATAGTTATCTATCAAACTCAAGAGTTGAGTTATTATATTCTACATTTCATCACAGAACTAAAGAATACTTTCAAAAACTTAGTTTCAAAGAGGTAATAAACTAAATGTCATCATTGGATTAAATGAAAAAAATGTTCTTTATAGTAGCTAGTGGCTAACTAATGAACTGAAATAGTTTTCCCTAGTGAATAATTTAATTACATTTCAATGTGTTATATTGTATAAAACAGTCCAGGTCAGGCATGGTTCAACTTGATGCATGGCGGATGACAAAAATAAAACGAAGTGCGTATAGTCCTGAGCGGTACGGTAGTTTTCAATTTTCTTGAATAACGCGAGAAAACATAATCTTCGGGACTATTTCAATTTAATTTACTTTATTTAGAATCTAAAAACGGTTTCGATTTAACCATTTTATATGGTCGCATAATTCGAAGCTACAGTACTAGTCTCCTTTCAAATTCGTTCCTAAGATCACTCCATCACCAGAAATTACTTTTTTGGAATATCGAAATCTCTAGAGTTTTGTTCATCCTGCTACCATTTTATCTTGTTACAAACTCCAAGTATGAATATTAGACGACCGGCTTTTTTGTGAGCTGTTATGTTTTCTAAAATGAGAGTGATAATCAACCGGTCTGTGCAATTGTCCTTCCGTTCTCTTCACCGCTCAGTTTATCACTTATAGATCGTCTTGCCGGGAGTGGTTTCTGCTTCAGGTTTATATTAAAAAACGAAAAGCTTTTTCTGTCTATGGACCGCTAAGCTATGATATAAACATAGTATAATGACATAAAATAATGCCATTGAAGGGAGTATTTATGTTATGATCCCCGGCGCTACCTTGCGATCGATCCGTTGGTGACTAGTACCTAGTCATAGCTGCTTTTTTTGACATACACCTTCAGTATTATTGAAAAGTGTTCTCAGCTTCAGTGTTCTTATTTTGAAGAAAATTTCTGCCTTAAAAAATTTTTATTTCTGCCATTTGCGATTAACGTCTCGTTATGCAAAAAGTTGATATTCCATGGGTAGTGCGCGAGTTCAATGAGATACAGTCTTTTGCTCTGGATGCGCCAAACTTTAGTCCCATTTACACTACTCGGAGCTTTTGACACGGCACGGCCAAATGGCACGGGTGCCAATTAAAAAGAGTACGGCTGGGAGAAATTCGGGGCTTCAAACGGTCACTTGGAAAAATATAGGGATAATATAGGGAAAAGTTCAAAATTATAGGAAATTATAGGGGGTTTTACAACTGTAAACTGTAGAACAATAGCGTTTCCTACATGAGAGGTTGCAAAATGAAGACTGCATGCAATAGCTGTGCAACTAATCTCCTTGTTTACAGGCAAATAAAAACCGAGACGAGACTAATCTTGTGTTTCAGTCAATAAATCAGTCACTTGCTTTAGGCTTGCGCATGCAAGTACTAATCATGCAGCTTATACCTTCATTGCCGGGCGACAAATGATGGTGATATCAGATAACCGGCTCCAAACAGCTGTGTTCAACAGAACAAAACAGATATCTATAGGTTTATGATTTGTTTTTCTTAGAGGCTATTTGTTTTGAATATCTAAAATTCTCTTCCTTGTACTTTCATGTAGCCCTCGTTTACTGAAACACGACTTTCCTTGTTCCATAGCACTATCCATTCTCTTCTTGGCAACTTCCTGCAACTCAGAAGCAACAGAAGCATCACTAAACTTTTGTTTCTAAGCGCTTCTGATAACTGTTCACTTCCTTCTTCATAGAGGGCTTTGCAGGCTGAACCTCACTTTTCTTCTGATCTTCTGATTTCCTTAACTGCTCCTCTTTCTATGAAAGCTTCTTTCTACTCTTTTCCAATCTTCTGCTTCTTTCTTTTTATCTACATGTTCTTCCTTCCTTCTCTCAGCCTCCTGATTAGCTTTCAATTTCTGTAAACGTTCAGCTTCTTTTTATAATCAGAGACTCACTTTTCAATAGGCCCGGTGCACCTCTCTAGATGCAAGCAACAGACCAGCTGTGATTGGAACTTCATGGGGCCTACCATGAACTTTCACCTGGTCTTTGACAGTATGGAGTCCGCTTATTATTTCTTCACTAAGAGTAGCTCTGTCTGCAGTCACTGTTCTCTTATTTGCTGAAAGATTACGTTAAACATCGGTATTGCCATGGGCGAGGCAAAGAACACTCTTGACCAGCTTTGGGAGAATGGAATAACAGAACTGATCCTGGGAAGACTTTTCCTGGAATACACTTGCCCAGTAGTGATCGACTCTTTGACTGTTATATATACTACTTCATTTTCAGACTGATATATCTTCCATTTATCAGTTAACGTTATTAGAGCCAGTACCTCTTTACTGAAACAGTTGGCAACATTACTGCTATTCTTCAAACAGCCTCAATGCCATGATCATTCTTTCTCAGTTGTAGTATCCACTTAGAAACTTTTCATTCCTAGAAGGGGGGCCTTCAGCTTATCCTCCAGAAGCTTTGAAAGGGCAGTGACGAGCTTCCATTTTTGACATGGGCAGTTGATTCTCTTTATTTATGAACTCTACTATGAGAAGATAGTTCCCCGCTTATCTTTTAGGATTTGGCTTTTAATGAACAGGGCCATTAGTGACTTCAGCAGCTCACACATTGCGCCACGAATTAAATGAATTAGAGGACCTTCACTTTGGAAGAAGCACAAACATTTCTTAAAAATAGGCTCAACAGACATCAAAAACGCAATATGAGCTGGAAACTTGTCGTCTTCTAGCTTTTTGCGATCCCTCTTTTTCTGTCGTTATTCTCCGAATCCTTCGACTGCTGTTTTGGCAATGCGACTAGAAAATACTTCTTGATAGCTTCCCACTTCTCGATTCTTTCCAATGCAGGGAGGAGATAGAACCATCTACACTGAACATGGCGTATAAACAGTTCCTCATCAAGTCTAACCCTATTCAACACATAAACATAGTCTTCCCTTCTAGCAGGGGAGTTTTTGAGCCAGTAGAAAAGATCTATGGCAAGTTCCTCCGCCGCCTCTCCGTAAGTATTTATACCTGCATGAAAAACGTTGTGTGCAACATGTACATTACATGGGATGAAAGACATGAGACCAGGCAGTCCAGCATCAACAAGTTCAGTGTTGATCGAATTCCATATAGGTTTGTTCACCTTTGGTCCTTCAGAGGACCAACTAATTAAACCAGAAAGCGAGAGTTGATATCCCGAACCTTGAAGTGTCCACAATTTGATTGGCTACGTCTTTGCCTTTTGCATGTCCAAACAATAATGTTTGTAAGAATCTAACAATAACTTCACTTTTTTCTCCTGACCAATAACGAACAAGCATGTCACACTGCTATCATACTGGATTGTGTATCCATATCCTGATTGACAGATGTCGTGACAAATTTTTTGTCTGAAGTATTGGCCTAACCCATCAGATATCACGTAGGATGCTTTTGTTCTGCTCATGGTAAAGTTATCAGCCACAGACCCTGGGAACATTTTCTGGAAAAGCTGTGGTGTCTCATCTGACGATGCAAATGAATAATCACAAGAAGCAGTTTTCATAGCCAAGAGGGCTTCAGCTCCGGTAACTTTCTCCTGCTAAGATATGTCTTGAACAGGTATAACAGGTGTCTGTTCCTTTGCTTTATCTTTCGGTTCAGGTAAGGAAAGAATAAAATGCCTTTTCCCGCTCTGGGAAAACATAGCTTTTTTTTCTTTTGACAATAGAAGCAAATGAAAAAGAATGCTAATTCACGATAGAGACAAATACCAGGTATTGCCGGTGTACTATGCGGTATGCAACAAAATTCATTCAAGGGAATCTTGGTTTCCAGCTGCTAAAAGGATCTAATTAAGCGAACTCATCGTAAGTTAGAGTATTTGCCAACTTAAAATGTGCTTAACCACCAATATTTATGAATCACGTCGCACTAAATCAGCTTTGTGAGAAATGAATGAAATAACTACTTACCAAAACACGCTCCAAATCAGTCACCATGTACAAAAAGACCACAGCAGCCAAGCCTTCTAAATAAGTAACCATTCCTTTAAATTTGGCTAGGGGAGGGGGTTTGGGGAGCATGCATGGGAATCACACGCCAACAACCTAGTTAGTGACATTCAATTGTTTATTACTATTTAACGTTCTCGAGAAAGAATAGAAATTATAGGGGATTTTTAAACTTTATGGGAATTTATAGGAAATGGAAAAAATAGAGGAAAAACAGGAAATTTAGGGGCACTTGAAGCCCTGGAAATTGTAAGTGTTGTTCTCTTCATAGGCTTTGTATCTCGGAGCTGTACATTAGGTTTTTACTTCCTTTAAACTGAGAACACTTTCTTTATCTCCGTTTGTTAACCCTGGGCTGTTGGTTCAAGTTTTTTACTTCTTACTACGTTTATTCGTGCTCAGGCTCCCTCTCGACATGGTCCGAGCACGGGATAAATTCTAGTCCGGCACGGGTGGGGTAAAGTCGATCGTTTATCTGTGTCGAACCCAGAACGCGTACTCATTTCATCGAAGCCGTCGCAAAAACGCTTCTGCCGTGTAAATGGGGCTTTTATAGTCTAGCATTTAGAATAGGTAATTGTATGGGACAGAACAAATTAGATAGGGTTAGTTTTGTGAGTACTTTCAATTTCTCTCAAAATTATGCGACATCGAGGGCAAAGTTCTTCATTTTCCGCCGATCCAACGAGAAAGCGTTGCACTACCATAATCGGAAATCTTTGTAAGTATACCATTGACCAATCAGCGCTAAGTAATTTTGCACTGAATTAGAAGAAAATGCCTTCGCTGCTATCCGGCCAATCAGCTCGAAATTATTTTGCCCACCTTGTTACAAACAAGTATCTGAAACTTGCAATGTGTAAAATAATATAAACACGGACAAAGCAATTTTTTTACTTGTTAGTTATTCTTAATAAAATTCGATTTTAGTCTCAGTTTGTTCTTAATTTGTTCTTATTTTTGGGTGATTTCATCAGTGTCAATGATTTAATCAAGTTTGTTCTTTAGAAACACCGAAAGTGTAACAAAAGCTGAGCAAAAGAAGCAAGGCGCTCTGTTCTTCTATCACCCTATTTGTCACGCTTTCGTTGATCATTTGTGCCATTTGGCTACGTTAAAACTTCATACCGTAAACCCCTCAAATAAGCCCCTCTCCCTAATAAGCCCCCTCTTTAGAACTTCAAATTTTTAATTAGTCCCCACCTCCCGATGAAGCTAAACAACGATGCGCCCTATATCGAAAAGACATTTTATCAACTAACCGATTATATTTTTTAAGGTTTTTGAAAATAGCCGATCAAAACGGCAGAGACACACAAATTTACAAGTTGTTATTTTGAAAATGTGTCTCCAAACCGAACTTTATGTTATGTTTATGTCTTTGACTATAAACAATTTTTAAATAAGCCCCCCCCCGTCCCTCTCTAATATGCCCCCTCTCTCTCATGAGCCCCCCGTCTAGCCCTTAAATGTAAAGAAGAATCCCAGGTATAATCCCCAAAAGATAGTCTCCCAGAGAGTAAATC
>JANVCF010186968.1:0-10279 GCA_025388745.1 Hydrozoanthus gracilis
ACATGTGTGTACAATACTTAAGACAGAAGGGGTTGTGACTGAGGGGTACATGTGTGTACAATACTTAAGACAGAAGGGATGGTGACTGAGGGGGAGATGTGTGTACAGTACTTAAGACAGAAGGGGCCATGTGTGTACAATACTTAAGACAAGGGGACATGTGTGTACAATACTTAAGACAGAAGGGGACATGTGTGTACAATACTTAAGAGAGAAGGGATGGTGACTTAGGGGGCCATGTGTGTACAGTACTTAAGACAGAAGGGATGGTGACTGAGGGGGCCATGTGTGTACAATACTTAAGACAGAAGGGGACATGTGTGTACAGTACTTAAGACAGAGAGATAGTGACTGAGGGGTACATGTGTGTACAATACTTAAGACAGAAGGGATGGTGATTGAGGGGGCCATGTGTGTACAATACTTAAGACAGAAGGGGACATGTGTGTACAGTACTTAAGACAGAGAGTTGGTGCCTGAGGGGTACATGTGTGTACAATACTTAAGACAGAAGGGGTGGTGACTGAGGGGGCCATGTGTGTACAGTACTTAAGACAGCAGGGGTGGTGAATGAGGGGGACATGTGTACAGCAGAATGCAAAAATTGACAAGGGCTTTCTATCGCAACATGTGTGAGACACTGCTCAGCCACAGCCTTAAAAATTTAAGGTCATTCCCCTGAAAAAAATTTGCACATAAATTGTTTTTTCAAACTTTGTCAGACTGCTTTTTTGTAGAGTTGACTCCTAAAATGGAATAAAAAGTGGGGGTCACCAACTTCGTTTTGGAGTTACAGAGTGTCAAAATATTGTTATTTTAGGCCAAACTAGTAAAAAATGCCATCATCGCAGTTTTTGTCTGACTGCCAATAACAAACTTTCACTAATGTAAACTAAGGTAACTTATATTCTTATTGCTTTCTTTTAACTTTCAGTCGACTAAGCTACACGTTTAAGGAGTTTTGTCAACTATTGTCATTAATTAACATGAGTGATCAGCGTTAAACTTACCTCATTCCTAGTTAAAATAGCTAAAAATGGCCCACCAGAAGAATTTCAATGACCCAAATTCTGTACTTTTTGTCGAGTAGATTTTGTTTAAAATCCTACACCAGTTGGGAAAAGTTGTTTTCTTACAAAATTGAAAAAGAAAGAGGGGGGTCCAAATTTCAGTTTTTAGATATTAGGCAAAATAGTAAAAAAAAAACAGCACCAAAATGGTATTTTTTGTGAGGGGCCTGGGGCGAGGGTGGTTAAGCACACCTTAATTTGTGTCCAAATTAATGGAATCGATTCTAGTCAGCGAACTCATGAATCGTTAGGCAAAGTTGAGCCATTAGTGAGAATCTTTACTACAAATAAAAAAATTGTGAAAATGTGCATAAGAGCTGCAATGCAAAACAGAGGTATGACCTTAACTGATACTATGCTGCATAAACTAGAAACAGTGCAGGTTGCCTAAATTAGAGTATTTCTGTTGTGATTGTTTTGATTGGAACTGGTGAAAAGATTTTTAAATTACTTAAAAGTTTTCATATACCAAATAATGAATGTGAAACACAACCATGAATAGTAAGATCAATAGCTAAACCTTTAACTAATTATCTGAGTAAGAACTAGGAAGGTCAACAGCAGTGGATGGCAAAGGTTGATAATATTGTACTCGGTATGAAAATTCAAACATTCTGGTGTAGTAAAAATAAAGTGCTGCAGAAAATTGGAGGTTGTCTACTAGTTCTTAAATGGGCCTTTGCTTAAACTATTGACTGGCTGAACTCAAAATGTATTTTGTATAGTTTGCAAAGAAAACATCTGCAGCAGCTATTTTTAAACTTGGGCTCTGGTGAAAACTAGAAACTTGTTATATTTTCCTCTTTACACCATAGTTTCTTTTCTACAAAACCTAACCTACTTGAAGTGCTGATTGTCATTTAGTTTGTCAGCTGTGTTACATTTTAGCTTGGAAAATATTTACTTCTATTTTTAACTGAAGGTGTTTAAAAAAACCTGAGAAAAAATTGTTTAATTTATAGATGATTATATGTTTGCAAAGTTTTACTTAGCTATTTAAAATATGTAAGCTGGTCCGTTTTCACACCTACCCCTCCCCCTTTCCCTCTCAAAGCAGGTAGCAATTAATAAGATTATTATCTTCACCATAAATGTACCCTACAAATGCAAGTAACAATTATGAGCTAGTTATCTTCTTCACCATACCCTACCAATGCAAGTAGCAATTAATAAACTAGTTATCTTCTTCATCATGTCTTCCCAAATCAGGTAGTATCTAAGCTTTTCAAGCTTTGTAGTTTTTCAAATAAGTTACTCTAAATTTAAACCCTCAGATCCTAACTGTTGGCAGATACATATTGCATTTTGCGAATGTCAACTTTAAAGTTTAGTGATTGTGGCTGCAGACTCAATCTTTTGACTTGATTAAGAGGGTCCAACTTTAGACAGTCTAGTGTTTGCACATGATGTCAGGGCTTGAACAATTTGAACAGCACTTGGTCTGCCCTTTGGGTCCTCATGAGTACAGCAGACAAACAGCTCTATCAGAGGGGCAAATGATGCAGCATAATCATCTTCAGGGAGGGGAGGCCGAGTACCAAGAGCGGCAAGGTACTCCTCAGAGTCTTCGAGCTCTTCATCTGTAAACATGTCACTATCATCGGTGCCTGAGGAAATCAAGACAAACTTGTTCTAGGGTCATTCCACAGTTTTGCATTGCACATCTTTATTGTGCATAATAGAAACTTTAAATTGTTTACACTTCTTTATCATATTCTAGTGAATGTTGAGCTCTCAAAGACATATCAGAAAAATCAATGCAAAAAAATAGCTTTCTTCATAATATAATGAGCTTTTTTTAAAACTTGTCCCAGTCTCCTCTCGGAAATAGGGAAAAACAGCACATGTTTTGCCGGTTTTCATAGGATTTCTCCTAAACAAGCAATTATATATTAAATCTCAACAGGACTCTTTGAAGAGAAAAAATAGGGAAAACTGAGTGTTGCAAATGCAGAAAAACATGAAAATCATAGAAGAGAGTACACTGTTTCCTTAGGTACAGGAACCATAGCAATAACAAAAGCGCATGAAAATTCCTCCTTATCAAAACTGTTTTTGCTAAAAATCACAAGAAAATTTTTCTTCTAGTCCAGAAAAACTTTTTACGTTATCTTCCTTTACTTTTCTTATGTTCCTTGGTGTTTTCTTGGTTTGCAACATGTGGAAACTACAGTTTTAACTTCAAGCTTACAATAAAAGAAAATCACCCCAGGAGGGGGTATTTGTGTCAACCATATCTCAAAAGTAAACATGGGCACCCCCCTTTTTTATTCTAATTTTGGAGTTTACATATAATGATTGACAAATGGCGAAAGTTTGACAAAAATCTGAGTGTAGGTTCTAGTTTAGAGGAATGACCTCAAAAACTAAAGGTGCAGTATGATGCTGTCCCTGACTGATTAACAAAGTAATTTGCTTTGCAGTTTAATACTGCCCAGAAACTAAAACATTGAATCAGCCTATAACTCAACCATTTGGTGGATTTGTCAAAAAGACAACTGTAATCAGGGCTCCTTTAGGTTTAGTAGGTGTTACCAAGATCTGGAAATAACACCCTTCGCTAAACCTGACTGAATTCAAGTTTGGCCTAAAAACTTCCAAGATCTTGTAAAGATTCAAGCTTTTAACTGTGTTTTTCTTTTCGGTTTTAAATAATTGTCTGTTAATTGCCAGTGGTATTACAAAAAAAGTAATTGAAGAACGTTGATCAAGAGGTCTTTATATTACTTTCCAAATGTTTTAAGAAGAAATTGAGAATGAAATTATTAATGTTTTATCACAGTAGATGTTATGAATCAACTAACTTAAATAGTAAATATTTTATCATCTTGGGACCTTTAGTAAGGAATCTTCAGGCCCTCAGTCCTAAGAATAAAGATTTGTTAGATTTATTTTATTAATTTGATTTATATATTTGTTATCATTATCATTTTTATTGTAAATATATTGAATTTGAAATGTGATTGACTGTTTTCTTAATCTTTTTTTAAATAACTAACCATGCCGAGATCGAAATGTATTCTGGTACAATTTATTTATGGTCAATCAACCTACCCAGTAAGTCAACGTGAGGAACCCGCAGGGTGAGCATTTCCCATATGACCAGGCCATAGGCAAAAATGTCCGCCTTATCCGTGATCACAGAGCCATTCTTCTGGTTGAGAGCTTCTTTACACTTCCATGGCTCTGATCCGACGTATCTATCAGTGGGGTTCTTCAGTCCTGACAAGTCATCTTTCAGTTTGACAGAAACACCAAAATCACAAATTTTCACTGCTTCAAAGTCTCCTCGTATCAAAATATTACCGCTTTTTATGTCACCGTGCAAAATCTTGCAATCGTTATGAAGGTACTCCAACCCTTTGGACACTTCCCAAGCAACTTTCAGTACCTCGTCTGCGGTGAAAGCTTCCTCCAGATAAGCCCGCTCTTCGATCAGATCCATCAACGACTGCTCACAATCTTCCATAGCGAGGCACAAATCGCCTTGATCAGTTCCAGAAAAAGCTCGAAAACCTACAATATTTGGGTGGTTAAGCTTTTTGAGAATGCTCGCTTCCGCAGCGAGTCGAACACTGATATTTGGCTTTGCTTTGTTGTTAACTTTCTTAACGGCCCAAGGTGACTTGGCCGGCGTGCCGTTGAACGAGTTGCTTCCCCTCTTCAAACGATAGACAGAAACGCCAGAGCCACTTCCAAGTTTCATCATAAAAGGTGATGCTGGAATGACGAGTGGCGAAAACTCACGGTTTCTATCAATGTTTCTTGATAAACTTCCTTTGGCGCTTGGCGTCGTGAAACTGTTCATTGTGCAAGACTGTTACTGGCGAGAAAGAGTTCAGTACAAATTTAGCGCTTCCGATTAATTTTCGTTCCCAGGCCCTGAACGAGGCAAAGGATGCGGGTAGCGCCCAAGCTCTTATGGCCGGGCACGAGTCATTCTCGTCCCCAGAGCCCATCGCTTCTCTTCGATTTCTCGTGCGAAAGCCCCGCCGGCTAAGAGAAGCGATAAGCTCTGGGGACGAGAATGGAATACGCATAAGATAAAGCTAGTTTGCCATTTGATTTTTAATGTCAAATTAATTTACCTGCGCTTGAATAAGTTAGTTTGATGGTGATGATACTGATAACAAAGAAAATTATAAAGATAATGATAACGAATTCTCCACAGAAATATTATGAAAATAGAGGCTAAAATTTTTTTTTAAAACCTCACTTTACCGGTCCACGCGTCCGGCTCCTCCCCTATATCCGCACCTGTTAGTTAAAGCAATAACAAAGTTTTAGGGTGAGCCATCGCAAGCTGTCATCTGGTGAGTTTGTGGTTTAAAGAGCGTGCCAAACTCCAGTCTCCCTGGATGCTTGCGGGCAAACAGCTGAACCACTTGGTCCTGGTCAATATCAGCTGCGTAATGTACATGGAGAAGAGCCCTGGAAGAAAGACTCTCTTGACCCGTGGTGGCTCTAGCATACGCACGGAGGTGCAATAGTGCACTCTTCCTTTCCATTTTTCTCCCTTTTTTCTTTCTTTTGCCGTATGCACCCTGCTCCTCCCCCCCCTGCCTACTCGTCTGTACAGAACTGAAGTATTTACAAGTTTTGTGCTCACATGTATATTGTAGGAATTCGACTTACCTTACGGCCGTTTGATAGAAACCCTTATCTCTAGTTTGAGTTTCGTAGTTAAAAGGAGTGAAAGCGAGTAGTGTGCCACTCTCTAGGAGGTTTTGGCTACAGAAACGGCAAGAATTACTTTGAGAGTGTATGCCCTTATATGATAGTTCTGAATCTTGAGCTGTCGCACTTCCGACCCACATGGAAGAGATAAGAAGGGGACAGAAATTTGAATATATACAACTTTGTATAGAATCAAGCAGCTTGCCAGTTTGTATAAGTCAGACCCGTGTAATCAAGTGCGGAGTATATGTAGAGTGCAGTTTCAAATAAAATTGGTTATACTGTAGAACACAAGTTCATTAACGCCCTTCTTTTACATTTTCGTCCAAAAAAGAAGAAAAAGACGTTAATGAACCGGCCCTTGTGTAGAAAGACTGACATGTATAGTTGCCCAATAAGGGCAAATTCGTTAATATAAAGACTACAGAGTTACAAAAAGACGCCGATAATAAACAAAGGGTTTAATTTTCCAACTGAATACGCTACACTAAACAAACGGTTTTATATCCAAAAAGGTTTGAGTTGACTCAACACTGACGTTGACGACTGCCTTAGTCACTTTCTTGTTCGATATTGCTGCCGTCAAGTAATTCAAACCTAGTTATAACCTGCTTAACACAATAGTCAATACCAGGCAGGCTAACAGCTCATTGACGCTGTTGGTTAATGATATATTCATCCAACAAATCAGTGTTACTTTTCGTTTCTCTTGTAAACTTCACTTATATACAAATGAAAACAAAACTTAACTCTAATGATAGCGTCTTTTAAAATCTTTTAGGTTATATTCAAGCTGACAGCCAAATAAACTGAGCTGAATTGAGTAGAGGTTTATAATATTTTGCTAAGTGCATAATTATACGGACAAGAGTTACAAGTTATGAGTGTACTGTATACAATCTGTGTAGTTTTGGAGACTGTTTCGTCCCTTTTCTCCTGAGAAGCTTTACGCTTTAAGGCGACCGCAATTCTTCAGTAGTCCTCAGTTCAGGTAGACGGCAAACAAGACAAACCTCCTCGAGTTCTCAAACTAACTGAAAAAGCATACAAAAATTTACATGGCTCCTCAAACATCACATACGGAGCAATTCAGTTCGGTCTCCTTTTTCGCTAGCCTTAGAGACAGCGTAAAATGCTCTTTTTTTTACCCCATTTTTTCGGTTTCAATGTTTTTCTCCTCGTTTCATACTGTTTGTCCCGCGTTTCTGTAACGGAGACCGTCTCTAAAGGAGGCAAACGCGCAGCTGACGACAGCTGTTTGCCTTCCCCAAAATGGAGGAAACTGTTCATCGTTTTCGTTGTATTGGGTTGTTTTTCACGGCTGTTGCCTATTGGAGGCAACACAGGAGAAGCTAACGGTGTCAAACTTTTACAGGAAGCTGCTATTTTGTCGGCGGTAATGTTGCACGATCGGTCCGGAGTGAGTCGATGCTTAGGTACGGGTGAGGCCGGTTTTCTGCTCACTGCCCCCGGTGCAATTCCGTGTACAGGAAAAAACTTTTGCTCAAGTGAGGAGTGACTACGAGTTGTGATCGATGTTTTGATGGGTGCGTTCGCAGGCAAATTGCTTTTGCCGGCCGTGTCAGTGATGTATTGAAGCCCGCCTTGTTTTCTCACACTTTGCCCTTCTTTTTCGTTCAGCACTTGAAAAATATGAGTAAAAAGCATGACTCCAAAGCAAAAACTACTCTAAGAGCCTTGTCTGACACTATCCGTTCAGAATTGTTTGAACAAATTGCTTGTAAGTATTTGAGCCGCTTATGACTTGAAAAAGAAAAAAAAGAGGTTTTAGATCTTATAAGTCCGCCACCATCAGTATAAGAGTCAAAATGTAAATATTACTTGCTTGTTCTTTGTTCAAATTGACAGTCACTGTTGTTGCTTATCAGCTGGCTGCCGCGTGCGTCACAATGTCGGCCGGTCCGTCACAGTAAATACTTTTTTCTGCATCCTAATGCTAAATTTGCGAAAACTAAATGTACACAAATTTTTTTGTTTTTGTTTTTTTTTTATCAGAGCTTACTTTTTTAGCTGTACTGTTTATGGTTTGACAAAACTTTGCAAGATTTTAAAGTTGTAATGTGTTGTTCTCAATTCAAGGTGGACTGAGTGTAAAGTCGTTGTGACAGATGCTAACAACTGTATATTTGAAAAATGTTCGGCGGGGACCGATAAGAACAATAACACTAATCAAATAAAAGGTGAATGGTTGGAAATTTTGCCTTTGTGTTCCAATTCACTCTGACGAAGAGGTTATGAATAATAATAAACTTCTGAAACTTCATTATATCCATGGGTTCCATGACTTATATGGACTTATCAGTTTTACTTGGTCATAATACTCAGAACACCTCCCACGGCGAAGATTTTCAAGTACCAATGACCTTGATTGTTGATCTGACAACTGTGGCAGACCCGCGGCGAGCTAGCGTAGAACGGTATACTGCAGGTGTTGTGAAGAGTTTTTGGCGAAAACAAAACAAGGCGAATTAGTATTCAAAACGTGCAGATTAAAGATTATTAAAAACAATATAAGTGTCTTTACATTTTATCAACTAATGATTTTTAGGTATAAGTTTGTATCTTCTCTCCTGAGTGTACTGAGTTGTGGATCAGCGTTATTTTCATGACAACATTTTCAAAAATAACTTTTCTAGTCATATATATACACAATATAATCTTTACCTTGGTATTGATAGTTAGAGCGTATATCGTATAAAGACCACTTTTAAGAGTTGTATATATGTATATAAATTGGGAAAACCTTAAATATGTATAGCTATATATACTTTGCATTTACATCGAGTTTTAATCTTTACTCTATTGCTTATTGCCTTATCCATATAAAACAAAGTGATCTAGCTATTTTGTGTTGTAAAGAGTTCAACTAACTTAAGTTACAGCTGACCGTTTTGAATGTTCAACCCCTCCATCAAAGTCGAGAATCGAAAAAAAAAGCTCGAGATTTCAGTTTTAAACACCTTTTAACAAAAGTTTTTTTTCACTGAGAAAGAATTTTGTATTTGGGAGCGTAGGTGTTGATTGCGTACGACATCTACGCATTTTGAGCTGCCTAAACACGTCAAAAGAACAGGTTGTCCTCTTGAAACAGAACGCCTATGGAACAGTTGCTTAGCTGCACCTTTAAAACAGGAAGCAATATCGCGTTAAACTCGATGTCAAACGGTCGCAAACAAGCGATTTACAAAAGTGGTGTTAGAGAATACGGCTGAAAAGCACGAGTAAAAGAGCCGTGAAGGATCGAGTATTTTGTAAATGCTTTGCATTAATTTTTCGGGTAAAACAGTCAGTCTAGTTTAGACTTGCGTCTTTTGATCAATTGATTTATCATAAACAAACAAAAACCAACTACTTTTAAGTTAAAACTTGCGTTCTCTTGTTTTCACTGTAAGCCGGTGTGAATGCATATTTGTAACCGAATTACTAATAAAAAAGAGCTTTTTGAAGACTTTTCTAATAATTCGGCCAGGCTTTTTTCTAAATATTTTTAAACATATTGCTAAAATAGCAAAACCTGCAGCTGTTGCCAGTTTGTTAATAAATATTCGGATCTTCAACTATAGATATAATGATCGCGGACTGAGGACTCGGTAGATTTGTTGTGGGAACGGAAATTTTCATCGGCACTGTTTACTGAATTAGACCTATTCCACTGGTCGGTCAAATTATCTGAATTAGTAAAACAGTAGTGATGCAGGAAGATGGTTATTTTGACAAAGATATTGCTTTTTTTGCTTCGTCTTCAGTTCAGGAAATAAGATCGAAAATATTTCAAAGGTTATGGGAACGGACAAGTGTCACATCTCAACCGTATTTTACTTTTTGTAACTTTTTGTCCTTCGGAAAATTATAAAAGGAAAAATCTCCTGTTGCCAACAACGTTGAAAACGTAGAAATAATGGACTTTTGTCGGGCATCATATTGTGTCTTTCGGTGTACTGTTTACCCAATTCCGGCAGAATGTGATGTTAAGAGCGGAGTAGGTCTGTTCAATTCTTATTGCATACGCCTTATAGAAATGTCGAGAGTTAACGAAAAGCTCTCTGGTTATCAATTCAATATTGCAATTGGCTGATATCCAGTCTCGTGCTGAAGGCTACAAAGTGAAAACTCGTGAAGTGAAATGAAGGCGTCAACATGCACCTGGTTATATATAGGTCCTGACTGACTTCACCTTGGTTTACTGCCGACAAACGGTTAGACCCTCTTCTCGATGTTGTGGTCTGTCATAATCAACTGAGGGTAACACTGACTAAATTTAAAAAAAACTGTGTGTAAGCTACCTATTGCAATAGTAAACTCTGCATTACCATGCACTCATGCGCAGAAGCTATGAGGGACTAATGCGAAACGCTGTGCTTTATTGTACAGGACGGCAACATAAGCAAGGACTGCGGCAAAAAAAATGGATATTTGGCAAAGTCTGAACATTGATTGATCCTTCAAGTGTCGATCAAGAGACGACAAGGGCCTTCAGAATGACTCAAATTCCTTTTTGCTCTAACATAGGT
>JANVCF010186979.1:0-10279 GCA_025388745.1 Hydrozoanthus gracilis
AGCTGATTTGAAAAAAAGGTCATTTTAAGAAAATTGTTTGATTTTCTAAGATAGTGTAGGATATTTTTTTGCGAAACTGAAGAGGATTATGTTACCACATTTGTCAGCAGGTCATAATTTTTTCGCTTGGTGGATATTGTTTGAAAAGTAATTTCAAATGCGCCCCCTTCCCCCTGAATCAACAATATCAAACCCTATTAATACTATTTTGCGTATTCCACTTTTTCATGGCCATGGAAGTTAAGAGGGTACTATTAAGCTGTGGGGTTAGACTGAGATTAAGTCAGTCGTTTTTCTCGAAAATTTCGTACTTCTAAAGGGATAAAGGATTATGTGACCACTTTTACCGACTGCTCTTGCAAAAAAAATAGTTTTCAAAAATTTCCATCCACCGACCACTTTTACCGACTGCTCTTGCAAATAAAAATAGTTTTTAAAAATTTCCAGCCACTGACCACTTTTACCGACTGCTCTTGCAAAAAAATAGTTTTCAAAAGTTTCCAGCCACCAACCTCCTCTCAGTCTCAGTGTCTAACGGTTCTCCCCTTTGTTTGCACATTCTCTCGCCGAGGAGATTTTAATGCAAAGGCAAGCTAGCAGATTAGGAGAACAAAATCAGCAGCAGACAGAAATTATCCTAGCAAGTAAGATTCGATAAATAAATAAAAACAAAGAGCACTGTCTTACACAACCGTTCCGGGCTGAAAACTATTAACATCAATATATGATCACTTTACCCAGAGAAAACTGTTTCTGTTCAAGATTAATTATACAAATCAAGTTTCCATTTGCCAAACTGTTACGTGACCAACGAATCATTTTGTTACCTTTATACAAATTCAAGCTTGACAGTAGGCGTCGAACATGTTTCACCACTAGTTTGCGTTTGAACACGACATCACGCTGCGCCTCGCCGCCTACCGATTCCTAATATAGAGCTATGTGCGGGGCATATGCTCATCTCAACAATATTTGGAGAGGAACAATAAATGGAAGATGTTGCTAAAATGGGATCAAATTTATTATCAACTTCCCTTGCGGCGCCGGACAACCCTTTATGGAGCGTTTGTGTTCCAGAATCAGTCTTTCGATCTTACAAGCTGCGGACAGCCCGTTAGAAAGCGTTTGTGTTCCAGAATCATTCTTTCGATCTTACAAGATAGCAACATTTTTCTTGCTTTCTCGACTTCGCGGATCTTTGCCACTTTGACCATCAACTAACCTCTGTAAATAGCAAGTGTTTGCCGTGTTTGAAACAAATATCACACTCGGGCTAACCCGGGTAAATTTGAAAACGCATCATTTTTTTTCGGATACGCTTTCCGTCCACACTAATACGCACATATCCGGATAAGTTCATCCACGAAAACGGATAAATTTGAATACGCTCTCCAGAGTGGATAAGTTTAAGTACGCCGGCTAAGCGTGTTAGTGTGGACGCGAATCTTTTGAAATACGTAGCTTTTTTAATACGTTTCCGGCTCGTCGCCATGGCATTCTTGAATCCAACATGGCGGTCGGTATGATTGTGGTCTGTGTGTGTGTTGTATCAACTTTAATCGCTTGTTTGGAGCTAAATATTGCACTATATAGTTTGTATTTCGACAGAAACGCGTAAATGATACTGTTCGTACAGTTTTTTAGACTCCAAGTCAACATTTTCCATCGATTTGGATGCCCTGTAGTCGATTGTCACGTTCAACAACAATTCAACTTCATCGTCGTACCATGAAAATGAGGCCGATACTACATTTTTTGCTTTGTTTGGCCATTTAATCTTCCTAGCCAAAACAAACAACGTTAAAAGGTGGCGAGAAGACAAAATTATCGCTGACTCAAGTGTAATTTTATTGGTTTTCCGGCGAAGATCGTATAAGTGTGGACGCGAAACAATTCATCCGGCTTCTAGTGTGGACGCAAAACATTTTATTCGTTTTCGCACCTATTTATCCGTTTTCAAATTTAACCGGGTTAGTGTGGACGGGGCCTCAGTATTTAGCCGGTGACCTCTATGTATGCCATTGAGTTGCATTTGTCTCCATCTACCTATACTGAAGATAAGCACTGACCTACAGGCTCGTTTGCCCACAGGTTGTGTAACGATCATCAAACGGAAGTCGCAGACTTATTTTAGGTACGTTCTTATTTTTGTATAACTCTCTGATATTGTATTATCATTTAAATATCTTGTTTTATCTCTTTTGTCTCCTGGCCTCGCTTGTACGTTTCAGGGCCACTTATAGAAGTCATTTGTAACTGATTAAATGGAGTTAGAGACGGCTAAAGCGCAAACAACACTACTTTCTTGAATTGAATACTCTAAGGAAAATTGAAAAAGACAGTTGGTGCATTTTCCAATTGAAAAGAATTATATGTAAATTTTTAAGCGTGGAATATCTCCAGGTTTAAGAACCAATCACTGTGGACTCGATGGCCTGTATGTATTTGATTTTATGAACTGATTCTACTAATTTTATACAGAGAAATACTTTAGGCATTCAGAAATACTTCATTAGTCGCTAAACTTCTCAAAAGCGGGCAAAATCGTGTCGGAATAAAGCGTTACTTCCGCTTCGTTTTTCGTGTATGTTTCAGTGGCAGAGGCAACTGACTTGTATCTGTTTTTTGTTTTAACATCAATGAGCAATGTTTGCAGATAGTAGGTTTCAGAACTTACAAAAACACTGGCTCGTGAATTATAAACTAAATCGTTTTATCAGCTTTTATAACCAAACACTGGATTCTTCAAATGCAAAACTGCACTGACGATTCTTGTTATAAATAGAGTTGTTTTTCAACTGCCCTATTAGTTACAACAATAAAAGTCCAATTTTATGAAATTTTCAAAATTGTTTTTGAAATTCAATATTTTTCTGAATATGTTTCCTCCAAACTACAAGGTCGATTCGGTTCATTTTTGTTACACATGCATCGATAATATGGCGACTAAAATAAATAAAACAGTAGGACTAATTACTAAATTACGATATTTTGTTCCCTTTCAGACACTTTTAAATATTTACCAATCTCTGACAATGCCTTACTTAATTTTTGGAATAACATGCTGGGGCCAAGCCTGTAACAATCCTTGTATTACAAAAGAAAGCTCTTAGATTTATGTATTTTGTTGACAGGAAAACACATGCTTTCCCCCTTTTTCTGGATGCGAAAATCTTACCAGTTAATTTTTTGTATTATCGTTCGACAGCTGTTTTAATGTATGATATTCATACAAACTTAGCACCTAAAAATCTTCCAAAAGACCAACAAGATGACGTAACAGGTCACATGCGTCTCTTCTCAGTCCATCCAAAATTCACTTTAAAATATCTTTAACTAAAAAGTTTATATCGAAAACTCTAGCAGTTACGGGTGTTTTAAAATCGACTCATCTCTTTACTTGGTGGCACCATTTTAGATAGACTGAGAAGAGACGCATGTGACCTGTTACGTCATCTTGTTGGTCTTTTGGAGGTTTCTCAAACTTGGCAAACCAATGTTTTTTATAGTATACTTTTTGAAAATTGAAAAAATGATTTCCTGTCATATGCTCTTTAATGCACTTCTTGAACGAGACAATTACATTTTATTAAACAACTGAAAATATGAATTTTTCTTTCCAATAACATCTTACATTACGTCGTTATATCAGCATACATATAAGTTATAAGTATCTTTATTTACCATAATAATATCTTTTTTTCCTTTATCACATAATTTTCAAAAGTATTTATTCATATATTTAGTATAAAACTATCCTTCCGCCCGCCTCGACTAGCAACGCTATAAGCGGGCATGACAAATAATGTAAAATTAGGTATTTTGTTAATAAAATATTGTTGTTGTTGTTGTTGTTGTTAAAATAGGTCACACGCATTTCAGCAGCAAAAAGTCACTTTGTCGAGATCTGAAGTCTGTAATTCCCGTAAAACAAAATTTTGAAAAGTTAAAAGTTTTAATTGACAGAGTACAGATCGCCATGGGTCAGTTTCTGTTCGAAAAGAGCACAAGAAAGTTTAGTCATTTATAGTATGTTTAACATTTCATTGCGGCAAGAAAACACGTTATAAGCAGTCACTTAGCTTACAAAACTTGCCTCCAAACAGGAACATAGCAAGTTTAGCTGCTTATACAGCATAAAGTAACTTTATTCGAACAGCCGTAACAAGAACATTTACCACGATGTTTTCACTAGATGTCTTGCACGCTTGTCGACAGCTGCCGAGGCTTGGTTGCATTTGCTAATTGAAAATTGGCTAATTTCAGTTGGCGAGTTCGTCAAGGAAATAAACTTTACAAAAATGATTTTTTTGCTAGCATTGAATATATGTACAATAAAGCAACTAAAAAAATTTTCATTTCCTTATTGAATATTCATATGTATTCGAGTCGTGAATTTCGAAGTTTCAGCCAATTCTGAATTTTACCCCATATATAGAGTAATGATTGTTTGAAAATGGGTCGCAATTTTGGATTTTCCAAGTTCGAAATTTTAGCAAATGTTTGAGTTCTCACAAGTAATTTCAAACCAACAGCTTTTCGTTTCTATCGGTCCTAATCATTAGCTTTTTATCTCATAAATCAAGTTATAAAAAAAGAAAAGTGTTTTGTCTGCTATGTCGTCACGAGAGTTTTGATTCTCTTACCCTCGTTTGCGTCGCCATTTAGGTGGTTTTTCCACTTCACGAGCCGTCTGGAGTTTCTCGAGCTTTTCTCAAAATTGAAAAAACTCCTGAACTTAAAAGTTATATCACGTTTCTTAGGACACCATAGGCTCCAAAAAGTTTTGTGACATTTGGCTGTTTTGTTTGATCTTCATTTTACACTCAATCTTCAATCTACTCATGCTAAGTTTGAAAAAACCGAAAATATTGTATTAGTTTTAGACACGCTGACTTTGCTTCAAACGGTGTTTAAAACCAGGAAATACATTTTGAAACAATTTGTTTTCTCAATTTCCCGGGGGAGCATGCCCCCGAGCCCCCATAAAAGAATTGCGTCTTTTGTGCTCAGTTGTGCCTCCCAGCTACAAGCTACGGTCCTGTTAAGGTATGATTGTTGCGTTGAAATAGTGTCTCCTTCAAAAATTGATTTTTTTTTATATTTGTGTTCCATAATTAGTTTGTTCTCGGATCAATGTATGCCATTTAGCTTTACCTATTGTCGATACAACACTGAATAGAACTTGTCAGCTAGCTCGACAAATTAACTGCAGACAGTAAATAAATTTTTCCTTACTCGATGCATATTCTAAGGAGTTTGAAAGAGATTATCCTAGCCGTGGGCCGCGAATGGCGCGCGCCCTGTCTGAGTTGAATTGAGTTCAAAGATGCAGGGTTAGTTTTGGCCTGCAGTTTACGCAGCATTTATTCAGCTAAAACTATTAACTACCAATAAGCTGTTTATTCATCAGTGTTCTTTGTGCCTTTTCTCTATCTTTTTGTTGACTGAGTAAAACGTGTTTCACGGATACACCCTAATATAGACCTTTGAACACTTGAACTCATATTAGAACTTTACTAATTTCTGCCAGTATGCGTTTATCTACTAAATAATTTGTTTAAAACCGGCTTTGTTTTAGATTAAGATATATATACCTATCACACATTCTTGGTTATGAGTGGGAAAAAGGTGAACTGCTGAAGACATATATTTGCAAATCTCACAGCAATTGTTGATTCTATATACGCGCGAAAACCATTAGTTTTCAATTACTAAATAAAACTTCATCAATACTAAGCTTCTATAAGACTTTTGTTTGTCTATCAAGAGCGAAAGTAAACTTTCCATTATAAATTCTTTGTCTGTAATCACGGTGGCATTATTACCGTACTTGTCTTCACTGAACTTCCAATCTATTTTTTTATAAACGTGTGACGTATGCTTGAAAGACACGGAATGGAATATGGAAGCAATATCTGAAAAACGAGTCTACATTCTAAATTTGTGATCCTTGCAAGTTTATGACTTAGAATAACCCTCAAAAGCTTTCTCGAATTATTTCCCACCTCTAAGCTTCAGTCTCTTGGCATCCGATTTGTTCATCTTCATGTTTCATGGTTTTTATCGTTATAGACTTCGAATTTGTCCGCTGCACAGAGGACCTAGTAAATACTTCTCAAAGCCTAGCCGTTGCATTATCATAACTTCTGCTATTCGGATATATTTCTATAGCGTGAGAGCGTGAGAAATATACTTTAAACCCATAAATGAGTTGGTTAGCCATTTATTGATCGAGGGCTTAATTCTATACTCCACAGCTGAAAATTTTTCAAGTTTATTCACTTGACCCAAGATATTGTGTCAAACGAGCACTTAATTACATAGTTTCTCATTTTGGTTTCCGCACCGTTTACTTTGCGTGGGTGCAGTGATTCACTATTTGCGTCTTGGAGATTATAGTCGATAACTTTAGATTTTATTTACATAAAAAAACTTGTCACGTCAAAGAACTGGTCTTTTTTCTTCTCAGCGCAATATACTTTATAAGAACAAAATACGTGTTTTGGGTAATAAATTTAAATGACGTCTCAATCAAATCTTCATTTGTAACTTATATTAATGTTAGTATAACGAAGTCTCTGAACATCTATTGGTCCGAGAAAACAATTAAAAGAGCGCAGTGATAAACGACTCATAATTAACTCTAATTGTGACAGCTAGATTCTTGAGGCCAGCTTATTATTGCACTTGAACGATTAGTAGCATACATTTTGCTGAAAAATTGAGCGCTATCGTTTGGAAATTTTGCTTCCAGCAGACAGGTAAGGCTCGATTCGTTCACATTTTACTATTGGAAACAGTAAGTTTTTTTAACCATTGATTTAAATCAAGTAATTATTCATAAGGGCCATATTCACGCTTGAAGTCAGATTAACTGAATCACGAAGAAGTTAAATTTTTATTCATGGTTAAGAAGGCCGTGTTAAGCTAGCTAGTTAGTGAATATGTACTGTCATTCGTAATCAGGTTTAAAGTAGGAGAGAGAATCTCTCGCATAGAATTATAGCTACTTGCCTCCGCTCCCGTGGAGAAGGGAGAAGAGGGGGATTCTAAAAATATTCGCACGTTGTCCTCAGGGTAGTTTGTCAGACTACAGTTGTAAATAATGGGTCAGTTGTCCGACCGAATTCAGTACCATATTATTATTACTTGCTGTTATTAGTAGTAAATTGTGAGATATAAATGAGTTGCTGGACTTGCCAGCTCTAGTAGAACTCTCTGCTTCATATCAAATACAAGAAAAAATTGTTGTTTCCAGGACGGTTCCGCATGAGGCCTTGCATCGAGTTAGAATTGCGACCCTATTATATGAAAGCATTTTCACTTGAAGTCTAGATTTTCACTGCCCGCACTCAGCTAGGAAAATAGCTTGCGTTGCACATCATTCGAGCTGGAAAATTTTCAGTTGCGCGCATAACAAAGTGGCAACAAACGTTTGGCAGCTAGAGGGATGAAAAACTTTTTGCTTAAAGTCGCCTTTTCTCAACTTCTGTCAAATGAGCTAAGCACGGTTATAGTACGGCGTTTGAAACGAGCCATAGCTTGTGAACGGAGGTAAAGTTTTTACACATACAGCCCACAAACAATGTGTTAAAACACAAACAAACGATTAAAATCTCGACCATTGTTTAAGCCTGTTATAACATACAATAAAAGGATAAAACAATCTTAAGAATCCTAAACCTTTCTGTTATTACGGTTAAACCTTTTTATATCGATCAAAAGCGCATATAACTTTAAACTTAAAAAACGTTTCTCTTATAATTAAGTGGCTAAGCAAATAGCGGTATATAGTTTTGCTCGTTTTCACGGGGGTTCTTCGCGGTGCAGATTGCCAACGTTGAAAGCTTTTCAAAGAACTACTTGGCAAACATAACGGCCCAGTTGGAGTTATCTGTGTTAAGTTGAAATTTTTCTGACTAATTAGTCTTAAATTTTAAAAATTTTATCAAGTAGGGGCTAGCCATGTAGAACGTCACGTAAACACAGATGGTTCAACTAGGCGGCGTGCTCAGTCATTCGGTTCACAAACAACTTATAACTTGCCAAAAAGTTTTCCTGTAGTTTTACTCACAAAAATGCTTCTTCGATTCATTACACAATCAGCTTAATTAACAAAGACTGTTTAATTTGTTTTGTATCTTTTTTAACTTTCTTTTTCTCTATTTTTCGACTTGTTTTGCTTATAAACTATTTATGGCATGTAAGTTTTTGCTTTTTCAACCGTCTGTTCTATTCGATCCATACAGCGTCTTTTGTTGGTGTTGTCTTGAAGAAATACTCTCAATTGTTTCGAGAAACCGCCAAGTTTTCGATTTGCCCACAAACGTAAATGGGTTGTTTCGGGCTAGAATCAGTTCACATTGCTCAAGGGTAATTAGTTTGACCAAACAGCGGCTAAAAGTTCGGCTAATTATGATCACCCGCGGTTAAAGGTTTTTTAGTAAACTTCAAAGAATTTTGCAAGTTTTGCTTATTAAATATACCAAACTGGAAACATAACATTAAAACACACAAGACGATTCGAGAGATCGAGGTTTAGGTTAATTAGAATCGAAGTAGAGACTGACCTTCGATTTTCATTTAATGAATTGCGAGTTTAGCAAATTGAACCAAGCATGCGGTTGTGAAGTATTAAATTTAGAAATATACAATTTCTGCTTGATTTGTAAATATACTCATAATGTTTTATAGTACAATTTCAATTGAATTCGAAGCCAGCGTTTATCAGATGCCTTTGCGGTTTCGTGCCCAATTATCTACAAGAAATGGTTTCTTATTTTTCTCTGTAATCACATCTTCGCTGAATGATTCTGCTTTTCCGACAGACTTTGGAAACTGTTTAATTCGAAGACTTAGAAAAAATGTTGCAAAAGTGAATGATTTATCTTTCGAGTCAAAATTCCTAAATCTCTTTTTTTTTTTCTTTTTTGGGCAACTTTGATTTAGCTCTAGGCTCAGTTAATATTGTCTGCTACTTAAGAAGCTTCTAATCTACATAACAATTGGGGTATCCTAAAGAGATCGGCGATGTCTCGTGATATTTCCTGAACAAAAGTAGTTGGTGACTTGGACAATGCTTTTGTTCCCATAAGGAATAATTGTCTTTAATCTAGTCTTTGTACTCATGCAATTTTTGACTTTTTAATCAAGACAGCGTTGATGCAGTTATCGTAGCAGAAACAGTAAGATGTTCAGCTTTGTCGAGAGGAGAAAGTTACGAACGCTGCTCGGGGCATTCTTGCTTTTCTCACTAACTGTTGGAGACACAGAAGGTTAGTAGATACAGTTAGTTGATAGATAAGAATCAAATTCATTACACACTCACATTCAGATCTAGAAAGCAAAGTGTCTACCTCCTGCGCGTATCTACAAACCATTCTATGAGGGCCGAACTAAGAAATTTACCAGTGCTCCACACCAAAAATGTTCTCGTTTCCTTTCTCTTTGGAACTTTGCTCGAAAACAAACTTTCAAAAACAGTTAAAATTACTCTTGGACAAGAAACTAGTCTGCTATTTACTTTTGAGTTCGTAGCGTTTATGGATACCGTTTATGCACGATTTCTTTTCGAGGCACACGACAATCTTGGCTGCACAACTATAAGATGTAGTCACAGTTCAAGTTTTCTCCTTTTAATAATGTGTAAAAAAAGTATGCTTGAATGTTTACAAGCAACGGAAGAGTGGTAATCGCGGCTTTAAAATTTGACAACAAATTATCTAATTTACATTTCAAGACAAGGTATAAGATGCGTCTAAAGCTATTGTTTGCACTGAAATCTCAATGAGACCTGTTAATACAAAAAAATACATATTTAAAGCAATTCTCGTTGCGCATATATTCTTATAACGGCAAAAAATGAACTTAAGAAACACAATATACATAATTGCAAAATGATCAAACAATCACCGCGGTAATATAGAAACGTAAACTGCTGGTTATGCAAGAAGCCATAACACAAAATCATACGTAATCTACCCATTATTTGACGTCAACCACATTTTATAATGGGAATAAGGGAGACGGCTCGTTTACTCTCAATTTTTTTCGATTTCACTAATTCTTTCTTTTTATCATATTGAAGAGATGCTGTTTAGTATTTTAGAATACAAGCTATTTTCATAAGAACCGGTAAATTTGGTCAAGGCTCATTGTTCATAAATTTTTAGCGATTTGAGCCTCAAATTAAATCGAGGTAAAATTAAGCCTATATTGGAAAAATATTTTGATCAAATCATTTCGTTTGATTTAATTTCGATTCGCTGAGTCATTG